>JZSA01001355.1:0-113762 GCA_000956155.1 Cotesia vestalis
AAAAAAAAAAATCAAAAGTTTATCAAATAAAAGATGAAAGATAAAAGATAGAGATAATCTTAAAAATGAAATGGTGTTTAAAGCGCAAAAGCAACAATTTATAATAGACCTTTAATAGGTGATTCATGCGTAGCCGAGAATAGAGTATTTTGCATGGGCTACGACATTATAAAAGAAAGGGGGAACAGTTGGTGGCAACATCAAAAACCAACCGCACTTCAAAGTTCCCGGGTTAACATCTTTCTCTTTCTTCCTTTCCTCCTTTTCGGTGGCTGTGGAATCGAACTGTGCAGTAGTAAAGGACAGAAGGGGCCGAAGGGGTGGAATGATTCGAGTGATGAGCCAAGAAGGGTGAATGTAAAATAAATGATACCTGAATTAGTGTAATCGCGTGATGGTTTGCTAGGGAAATACTCTCCGTGAATTCGTCAACGGTTGGCCAGATCCTCAACTCCGAAAGTTGAGCGAGCTAAACGTAATGCTAGGGGAGGACAAATTGCGTTTATATTTAATTATGGTTTGAAATAACTATCGTCATAAGTATTGACATCAATCGTGCTTTTAAATTATTTTTTCATCTATATTGTAATTTTTTTTTTTTTTTTTTTTTTTAAAAGATCAGAATGAATCTCGAGATTGGAATGAATTATTTATTCAAGCGAGGCTGATTTCAAGTGATAGAAATTTTATAGCCGAGCATTACATTGTGAATGTGTGCTGTTGAATTATAATAGCGCTGTTGTTTAACCGAGATGACAATGGGAGGTTTGCTGGTCCATTCCCGGCTGATGCAGCAGCTAAATGTGGAGAACGCTCTAGCTCTATTCACCTTCACCCACTCGATACAATGATACAATGGACGAGAAGGTACTTTGTCCAGGAGTGTTCGCGCACATTCTTCAATTATTCACCAGACAAATTCTGTTTGGTGTCCGTGCTTCTGTCGCTCTACTATAAAGCCCTTGATTCATTACTTTTTTAATACTTCTCCCACTTTTTTCATCCATTTTTTATCTCATTGGAAAATACTTCAGTTTATCGTGAAATTATTACAGTTTTTTTTTCAGGGTCGAAATTTTCTGAATTAATGATTTTAAAAATTTTTTTGTCTCTATTAAACCGAAAAAATGAAAAAAAAAAAAAAAAAACAAAGTACTAACAGGTGAAAAAAATGTTATTACAACTTGAAAGACCTAAGGACTAATTCTGACAGTTGTAATTTCGTAATAAACGATCTCTGGTCCCTTATTTTTTTATTTACGCCGGCAAATTAATCTAGTTTGTCATGACGTGGGCGGGTGAGCATCAAAGTGCCGCTAATGAGAAAAAGCGAACCCGGACTCGTTATTTGTCAATGAAATAAAGCCCGTGACGCTGGTGACGAATTTATAAATATTAATCAACCCTCGTAATTACTAATAGCAATATAAACAATTGGAATTATCGCTTATAATAAGTAATATTAATATTTATAATAACTGTCGGGTGTGTAGTGTTGTCAGAGATGCTCCTTCGGAGTTTAACGACGTGCAATCGCTATCTGAGGATGATACGTGATGTCCAGGTGGAAACACCCGAGGGACTTACTTGTAAGTTGTAAGTGGTTCTTCTATATCATGTATACTCTTCTATATATATATACTCGCCAGTCGGTTTAGTGATAACTACACCACGGATAAGATAGGATGTAAACGGTTGACAACCCAGACAGACACTCTAGGTACTGTATAACCAACTACATTTACAACTACCAACAAGAACAGCGACCGGGAGAGGCGAGTCTATTTCATGGTTAATTTCCCAAATTCGTTTTCATCACCGGCAGTGACGTCCATAGACCGCTACGTTATAGTTTCAGTTTAACCCGGCTCTTATCCGTACTTGTTTTTTCTAGAGCTTCGCAAGACCTAAGGGTAGTTTTTTTATTCTTCTTTCAATCTTTGTTTTATCGGTTAATATTTAATGATGTAATTTGATGTATGATGTAAGAGCTTTTATGTAAATTTACGACTTGTGAGTGTAAGCACACATTTCTTAAGTGATAGGATTGTTAAATTTTTTTTTGTTTACTTTAGACTTCTTTAAAAATTTTTAAAAATCCAATTTTTTTTTAATTATAATTCTTAAAAATTTAATTATTCTAATAGATATTTAAATAATTACTTCAATGATAAAACAATTAAGCCTGTTTATAAATTTTCAGCGCGACAATTAAAATTTTTTATTAATAATTTTTTTAAACTGATCTAAGGTCAGAACAAAGACGAATAATTAAGTAAAAATGGTTATTATAAATGGTTTTTCGATATTGGTTGGCATCTCGGGTGAGTCGAGCTCGCGATGGTACAGACACGGCGGACGTGGGTTACCGCGGTTCATTTGAATAAGTTAAGTTAAGGGTCTCCCATCCGGTGAGTGGTGCAAGATGCTCACGGGTCCATTACAGATGGGCAAAAGCGGCTAATTACCTGCCTGACGTGAGTTATAAACCCCTTCTACATTTCTCTTACGCAGACACATAACACATAGCACGCACACTCGTAAACACCCGGCGTCTTCCATCTTCCATCTCTTCTCTTTAAATAAAAAGGAGATCGAAATTTTTACAACCAAGCTTTTCAACGGCTGATTGCTTTGATCACATTCCTATCTTCATACCACAAGACCACCGACTATTTTTGTTTTTGTTTATTACAACAGCCCAATTTTAATCTTCACTCGACGTTGAATTAAAAAATATTTTTTTTTTTTTAAATTCACATCAATATCGTCCGTAAGAGGATTATTGATTTTATGTTCAAATGAAAGTGTGATTTGAATTTTGATTACCAAAACTATAACGGGGAGATCGCGTAACAGGATAGTCCACGCTTTGCCGGGTTCACAAGGGCTCTTCAGTTGAACGGTTAGTCACTTGGAAAATTGAAGACTCTGTTTTTTAATTTACAAAAGTAGAAATATTTTTTTTTTTTTTTTTTTTTTTTTAATCAATCTTTTGACAATTTAATCTTTCACACTTGTGTCTTATCAGACCTTAAATTGTAACTTTAACAGATTCTTTTCCATGTAAAAATTAATAACAATAAAAGTGACTAGATTGAAAGTTTCAGTCCTTAAAAAAGTGAAGATAATTTTATATTTTGAGCGTCAAATATTATATTGCATCCTAATAATGTCAGCGGCCCGTGACTACGCTCGTGACAAAAAAATGCAGCACATTATATCATATCATATATTATATTAGAAGGACCATTATAATATATGCTATATGTACGTTACAAAATAGTCGACGATGTAGGCGGCTTGGATGATGATATTAATGGGGATTTTTTACTGGATCATAATTATAGTCATCTTGGGTTGCGACTAATAAGAATTAGCATGTTTTTATCCTTTTAAATTTGAGCTTGTATCATTATCAAATTATCCTGAAGATTGTAATCATGTTAGAAAAGCGTCTACGACTACGCCTCTAGAGGTTTATAAGCCAAGACTCTGCAACCGGGGTGTCCTCTTCTTTTGACGTTTTTTTTTTCTTTGGTCCTGATCCTGATACACGATCTTTTGTGGTTCGGAGTATCGATTTAGCGATTGCTGATAAGAGAAGCTGGAAATTTTTATTTTTTTTTGCCACTTGATGACAGTTTTTAAAATTTTTTAATTTTTATCAATAAATTTTTTTCTCGTTTTTGGGAAAAATCAATTATTAAAAATAAATCTTTAATTTTTTGGAAATCATTCCTTTGCAATGACACTAAATTTCACTAAAAAAAGCCAGATATTATTTTTACAAATTTAACAGTTTTTTTTTTTTTTGTAAATATTAAATATTCAACAATGTAAATTTCACAAAACTATTTCTGTAATTTTCACCGATATTTTTTTTTTGCGTGGTATTATTATTATACATAGTTGAGTTTAGTTTAGAATATCTCCACTCGTGGCTCCAATTAGTTCTGTACGTCAATCTATTCTTCGTCCATTACATTCGTCTGGTGAGATTGCTCGTTGTTGACCATCGAGGATGCAGGATATAGGATATAGGATGGCAACCCTCCAGTCTACAGTCTATAGTCCCGAGTCAGCTTCATTAAGAAACGGTAATGCGTTTTGTTTTTCTCATTCGGAGCATCACCTGTGTGCGTATATAGTAGAATATATATATATCTATAGTTTTATTGCTATATATTGTTAAGAGCCATAACATTGATGCGGCTCAAAAGAAAACAAATTAAATGAGAGCCAACGCGGTTTTAATAATCTCCAAGCGTCTTCTGAGATTTATTATTTTCGGGCCGTAAGTATAAATAAATTCATCCATTGCTCAACTAATTTTTTCATTGTTATTATAAAATTTATTTTAAAATAATTTCAATGAAAAAAATAAATTTTTAAATTATTTATAATTTAAGATAAATTTTAAAAGAATGAAAAACTAAATTAAAAATTTAATATACAAGGTAATAAAAAGTAAATATAAAACTCATTAGCGTTAGCGCAGAAACCTTTAGTTGATTTATCGGGGATGTACCCTTGTAAAAAAAAAAACTCATGCAAAGTACAAGATCGATATATAAAATTTTTCGTTAATTCCTAATTTATTTAATTTCTTTTTTTATTGCCTTATTAAACAATCTTTTTATTCATCGGGTGAGCGTTGTTGTTTTATTCGAGTAGTATATAGGAACGGTGCTCGGTCTTCGGTCTGCCCGTTAAACGACTCGTTAATTGTATTTTTAGGGGCTCCTGCGAGCGACTCTTTCTAATTTACTGGCTAGTTCGTTTGGTTAACGGAGTCTGTAGCACATTCACAGACACCCTCGTTTAAATAAATAAAAAATAAAAATTAGATAACCACAGTAACTTGTTCAACTAATAATAATTTGTTTTTGTTATCTAGTATACATTTTTGCATATTTTTTTTTTTTAATAAATTTTATTCAATATTCAAAATTATTTTTATTAATTTAAAAAATAATACAAAGTAGATTTCCATAAAAATTTTAAGTAAATAATTTT
Source organism: Cotesia vestalis (assembly GCA_000956155.1). Classification (NCBI taxonomy): domain Eukaryota; kingdom Metazoa; phylum Arthropoda; class Insecta; order Hymenoptera; family Braconidae; genus Cotesia; species Cotesia vestalis. The sequence continues at coordinate 5,020 of JZSA01001355.1, forward strand.
TTATACTAAAAAAAATACAATTATCTTCGTGAAAAATTTTTTTATGACCATATATGATCATTTATAGTTTTATTAGGTCATATGTGATCATTAATGGCCAAACTAGGTTATATTTAATCACACATGACCAAATCAGGTCATATATGATCATATATATAAAATTTTTTCATTGATAATTTTTATAAAATTTCATATTAAATAATTTTGTAAGAAAAAAATAAAAATTAAATTTTTATGACACTTTATATTAAAAAATAAACAAAAGTAGAATTCTAAAAAAATTTCAAAGTATTTTATATTTAAAATATTTAAAAAATTTTTAAAAAATAAATACTAATTACTTAATTACGCAAATTTGATATGAAGTGAAAATAATAGTGAAGAAAAGTTACGAAAATATTTATCCACATCAGTCATACTTAAAAAAGGCAGAAAGACTTGAGTAGTTGAAGCTCCGCGGGGATTCGCGACCCCCGCGGAGAACACACGACTCCTGTAGCCTCCGTTTTCACCTGACGACCCCAAGAGCACGATAGCGATCCTTCGGAGCCTCCAACAATATAATTACCCTTGGCTAATGCACCCTCCGATCGACATTAACACACCGAGAAATAAGTTGCATGCATGTTCTAATTGCGACAGTCGAATTGGAGCTGGAGCTCGACGGGAGCTTACTCCCGAGACCTGTAATTAACCGGTAGCTTAAAACTCGCGAGTATAAACCACCAGCGTTTCAACAGACCGGCGTTTATTGGCCGCTTATATTGGTTATTTTTATTTTTATTTTTTGCAGACGACCGGGCCCGCCTCCGGCTGCATCGAGCTCCCGGCTAACCGGAAAACCAAACTTTTAGATTATTTCGTGCTATGTGTTTACTAATTTAATTCACCATTCGCGTGCCGCTTCTTTATCCGAGTTTTTCTTTATTTTTAATCCAGTCTTCGGTCGTTCAGTTCTTATCTTTTATCACTCGTTTCTTAATTTCATTATTTTTTATTCTATTCCATTGATATTGCTTTGCTTAGCGCTCTCACGTTACCTCGCTGCAATACTTAATACTTTACTCGGGAGGATGTTGGTCCACGTGCTGGTCACGCGGCGATCCCGCATTATTCCTCCTACGGTTAAGTGTTATGTGTTGTACAGTCGAGGATATAATTAAGAGCTCAAATATTAAACGAACAATCACTTGCCATAAAAATATAAGACTCTTCACTAATACTTTTTATTCAAACTCGAGAGTTCTGAGCAACAGTATCATCATTTTTATTTTTAATGCGACACGTGTCTGCTTTGCCTTTTTTTTATGGTACGAATTTTTTCACACAAAATAAATGAATTTTTTAAACAAGAAATTATTTTTTACTCGAAAAAAATTTCTGTATATTCTTCTTTTGTTATTTTTTTTGTTATTTCACAAATGCTTGAAATTAAAGAAAAAAAGTTTAAAACAAACTTATAGGAAATTAAATTTTCTACAAAAAAGGTCCTTTGATCAAAATCGCTAACATTAATATTTCTCAAGATATAGAGCATTGACTTTTTCGTAATTTCAAAAACTCAATTCGATAATTTTCCAAAATTTTCGTTAATTAAAATTAGTAAAAAGTAAAATTTCTAATTAAATCAATAATAAATCAATCGAATAAAAAAATTTCCTGAAAACTAAATTAATAAAAATTTCACTGATTTAATTAAAAAAAAATTTTTTCTTCAATTATTTTCTTGGCTTAAAAAAAACATTTTTTTTCTAAGAAAAATTGACAATAAAAATAAAGCAAAGTTTGTAATTTAAAGAATAATTATTGATTTAATTACCAAAAGTGTAGGGTAAGAAATGTGAGAGCTCCGGGGGACGTTGAGGAGTTGATTGAAACGTTGAGGTAAAAATAAACCAATTTGGTCGAGTCGGTTATTACGAAATTAATTGTTACGTTTAGGTCCCAAAATGGTCAAGCAGTGTATTTGATTATTATTAGTGATAATGTGTCGGGGACAGATGACGAGTTTGGTATTATATTGATTAAATTCATCCATTATTTAAAGTTGTGTTTATTGGGGATAGGAGTATGTAAATAATCAATTGAAATGCACACCGTCAATTTAACTATTCTACTACCGATAATTCGTTGTTCACCTCCGGGCGGTGTGTCCACAGTCGATTAATCTGTTTCGAGCGCATCTCAATGACGAGCGACGCTCACATTAATCATTATCGCGTCTATCTCCGCTCTCGTGTCCGTCCCGATTTTTTCGTCCGCGCTAAAATATTCCGCCGGTTATTTTCTCTTTTAATTAATTTATTTCAATTTTTTACCATAATTTCATTTTATTTTTTCACTTTATTTATCAATAAAAGTCGAATTATTAATTTTTTTTTGGTTGAAAATTTTTAAAAAATTTTTCCGCACCAGCAAACACGTCACTCCTTCGAGAAACCTTAACCTGACGGCTAATTATCATCCCCAAATAAAAATCTAGATGGTAAAAAAGTCCTCGAGTTGGAGCTTTCAGTCTTTTTAGCGGCACGCGCCGACACGCGTCCGCCGCCGAGATAAAAAGGAAACCCACACCGATACCACTCGTTACTGATATCAAAATAACCCGACGAAATCCGAAAAAAAATCAATCTCACCCGGCTCAACCCCCAGCCCCAACTTAACAATCTCCATCCAGCAATTGCGGGCAAGTTGTTCGCGCCCATCTAAGATTAAATAATTAAGTAATCAAATGCCCGTCGGATTTACTGCGCTCCTCCTACTTCTCTTAAGCCCAATTACCGTGATTGCTCACCACCTATAGTATCGCTAAAAAATATTAACGGGCCCATAAAGTTTGATAGAATATCCCAAACTTTTTATTTTTTAACCAAAAATTTTTTATCCAATCTTTTTTAATTTTTCAATATAATTTTGAATAATAAAAAATTTTATAATATTTTTGAGTGACGTTAAATTAAGTGTTTGAAATAATTAATCTGATTAAAATTTTTTAACAATAATTTTTTTTATAAAAATTAATTTAAAATAAATTTTTTTTGAGTTTAAAATTTTTTATTTTGAAATTAAAAATTATCTAAGTTTAAAATTTTTAATTCTAAAAATATTTCAAGATTAAAATTTCTCCAAGATCAAAATTAATCCCTCTAAAATTTTTTTAAGATCAAAATTTTCCATTAAAAAAAAAAAATCTACCAAATAAAAGTCCGAACAATAATGCAAGGTTTTAAATAAAAGTTAAAGATACGCGTAGAATTAAACAAAACTGAAAGATGCAGCTGCAGAATTATTAGGGATTCATATCCCATTATTAGGCATTAATATTCTTATCGAATCGTCGTCACCTGGGGCAGAACAGTTTCTTAATGTGAACCCTTTTGGCAGGTGTCTTCACAAGATTTTCTCTCTCTTATCCTTATCCTTATCCTTAGGCACCCACAACAACTTAAGATACAGGTCCAGGCTAGTTTTCTTTCGGAGCCAGCTCGATACCAATCCTAATTTAAATCACAGTAATTGCTCCGGTATCAAGACTAATGCGCTAATCAAATTCATCTAGATAAGGATGATAGCGAGCGAATCCCGAGTTGAGTCTCTGAGACTGCACAATAGCCGTTTCTCGTTGCCCGCGTACATCACACACTGGATTTGCTGGAGGCTGATAGATGTTAGCTAATTATGTGTCCGAGAAATCGCTGGTGCTGGGCCTCAAGGCCAAGAGCAAGACAAGAGCTATCTGCGATGTCCATGGTGCTTTTAACCAAACTATAATAACTACAGTGCAATTCAAGGTGGAGGTGGAGGAACATTTACGAGATACACGCGACCACCCGATCGAAAAAAGTTCACACTCAAGGGTTTACTTTTTTACCCGATCTATTATAAATTTATCCTCGAATTATCCGCGATAATTAATTACAATGACAGTGTCCGGGCATCGCGCAGCCTTTATATTTAGATTTATATTTATACGCGTATATATTATTGGGTAGCGAGTGAGGAATAGTACCTACCTCATATTAATACTATAATACTATAAGCTAAGTTCCAAGCCTCCATCATACTCGTTGTTGCAATTTCGAGCCGAGTATGAGGCGGCATGCATATACAGCCAGCACATAAGTCCAAGCGTCCCCTTTGGGCATCCTTCGCTCCCTCTACTCTCCGTTAGTCCTTTTGTAAGGCCCAGGATACCAATGTAACGATAGGATAAGGATAAGAACTTGGTGCTGGAAGAAATAACGGGTGGAGTTAAGTTTTTGGAATTTTAAGGGTAAGCTGGCAATTTTTAGGAATTGGTCAAATTTTGATTGAAATTGGGGAAAAAAAATTTTTTTATTATTTATCAAACATATTTTGGAAATAATTTTAAAGAAAAATCTTGAAAAAATCATTTTTAAGAATTTTAGTTTGTTTATTTTTGATACTTTTTTTTATTAAATACAAATCAAATTAAATTTTTGAAAAAAAAAATTTTATATAAAACTAAAATTGGTCCAAAGTCAAAAAATTAAATCATTTCCAGAACAAAAAAAAAATAAAGTTATTGTTTACGATCTCCTGATGTCATAAAGTCGTCGAACTTCAATTTTACAGTTTTAAACTTTAAAAAAAAAAATCATCAGAATTTTTAAATCCTCGGAATTGCCCCGGAATTTATCGGAAAGTAAAAAGCATTGTTTGCTCGAGTGGGATTAGTTATTGTTATTGTTTTTATAGTCGGGTTGTTGTTGTATTATCGCTCAGAGCAAAGACTAAAAGTTGGTTGAGCGGTGGGGGCGTTGGTCCGTTGGTTCGGTGGTACTGGCCCTGTAATTGGGGCCCAAAAAGGCTCTCTCTGAAACCGGTCAAAGATTATACACCCGCATGTCCCGAGGCTCGATGCACGAAGGAGAAGAGAAACCCCGTGTAATATATTATGCCGAGCAATGCCGAGATACCTGTGTATCTGATTCACGAGGTGAGCGGTGAGCGGTCCGGACGGAGTACTTTTGAGGGTTATGACGGAGCAAACCGACAGCGAACAACCAACAACCAGGAACGAACAAGTAGGATAATATAATAAAATATTAAGTTCGGGCTGGAGAAAAGGGAAGAAAAGATAAAGACGGAGAAAGTATGCAGAAACAGAAAGAGTTAACTTTGCACAAAGTATTTGGTATTTTGGAGCGAGTAGAGGTTAGGTCCCCAAGGCAAACTCTGCCTCAGGAATTCCGTAATTGCGTGCTCCTAAACGCTCGACGGCAATTGCAAAGCGGAGGAGGCCAGACCAGTGTTATCCTCGATATTTTGTTTAAAAAATATTTTAAATAAAAAAAACACCCGGATAAAAAATTTAAGACGCATCGCAGATTCCGGCTATCTGGCCACGCCCTGGCAGAATTCAAGATACGTAACTCGTGCGGTGGCTCGACCTACCAGGCCCCGTTCTCCCTCTACCGAGGATCTCTGACTATAATATCGGGGCTTTTATTCCAATTGAATCCGCCGGGGCCAATTCAGCCCCTGAAGGGCCTCACTTCGTATTCGTATTCATATTTTAGTTTAAATTGATCATTTTTGTAGAAAATTTTTTTCTAATTTATTCTCTTGAGTCAAGAAAATCATTTTCTTCAAAATGGTATTTTTGGCTCTTGAGTCAAGTTAATTTTTTTTTACCAGTATATATGTGTCCTGAAACGAAAAATATTTAGATCAGGACATTTTAAAAAATTTTATCAGGTCATATATGGCTACATTAAAAATTTTGAAAATTTTTAATAAAAAAATTGTCTCCTCCAATTTTTCAAGATGATTACCTGGGTTTAAGATTTTTCTTATAAATCAAATAAATTTTTTTATCAGTGTATGAATTTTCCTGTGCCCACCTCTGGTCCGTAGTTCGCCAATCCAACATATCAGAGTTGATAGTTGTAAAGTGAAAACAAAACACCGGAGTAAAAAAGCAGAGTGTAGAGCATTGTATTCTGATGCTCTGCCGGAGGAAAGGCTTCTTCAGGGTGCCAGGAACCTACTGCGCGGCCCACGCGGACTGCTGCTCATCGACATCCCGCCGCCCGAGGACTGAAATCCAGACCAGACGAGACCAGACAAGACCGGACCAAAGCAAGCCAGTAAGGAAGAAAGGCAGGCACATCCTACCTCTGGCTCAGCTCTTAACTTGTTGGTTGTTCCTTCTCTCGCGTGAGTTTTGTTAAGCCGAAGGAAGAAAGCAGCTCGTATGATTCTGCTCCTTGGGCAAAACCATCGGCATTCTTCGTTCGGTCTCCCCTAGCGTGGGTGTGCGTGCCTCCTATCCTTACTCTTGCTCCTTGCTCCTTTATCCGAGCTAGCTCTTACGGTAATCGTATGTAAATCGCATAGCAGAAGAGGATCTTTTGCTGTCTTGGTCGCGCGACTGGGATCAACATCATCCAGCCTTGGTCGCTCTTTCTTCTTTATTCTTTATTCCCGCGTCCTGCTGGTCGTTTTCTTCAGCCCCAGGACAATCTGGAGATGCCAGGAGAGTACGAGAGCCCCGATCCTCTGCTGGGATTGGCCTGCTCTCGCTCCAGCTCCTCAATAAGACTTTACCTTGTCCTTGTTGGTACTTGCGTGGCAATTGCGGGTTTGTGCTGGCCGAGGGTGCCCCAGGGCCCACGCCGATCATCCAACGGGGAACGGAATACCCGCGTAAGTTCCTCGTAAACAAATTATCCGGACCCAAGGGTCGAAGGTCTATTGAACCGAGCCTATCCTTTACTTCAGAGGTCTAAGATCTCATTTGCATAACGAATAACGCTCGACACGGACACGAGTTGCTCAAATACAGTCTCCAGGTCCTCAAACAATGACAGGATCTAATCAGGATCACGAACCAGGTAAACGCTGGGTAATATTTAATGTTTTTATGTGTTCGATCGAGCTCTGGTCGTATTTGAGCCGTATTTTAACCGAAAATAGACGTAAATTTTTTTTTTTGCGACTTTAACTTTTAATAATAATATAATTTGTGAAGAAATAATTAATTAAAGATAAAAATTAATTACCCATCTGTATTATTAAGAGAATAAGAAAAATTTTGTGTCCAGGACAGTCATACAGTAATTGCAAAGTTGCTAGTATGTATAAATTGAATTTTTGATATTTTTATAAAAAAAATAATTACAATTTTTGCTAAAAAATGAAAGATATGATAAAATTGATAAGAAATTTTTTTATAGAAAATTTAATTCTCTGTAAAAAAAGCTCTCTTATCATTTTTTCATATTTTCAATATATTAAATGTAATAATAAAAAAATTATTCAATTTTTTATTTTTCATAAACCTAAATAAAAAATTTATGAAAATTTTCAAAATTTTTAAAATAAATTAAAATTGAATAAAAAATTTTTTTTTCGTTCTACGAATGCGTGGGTGTTGTAATGCCAACTTTTCACGCCAGCAATCTCGTCTCAGTCCCAGTCTTATTAACCACTGTGATCCCTTGAAACCGCAAATTAACGCAAAAAAATAAATTCCTCAGTCCTGCAGGACAATTAAATTTTCCAGGTTGAGTACCAGCGATTAAATACATGAGAGTTGGTGTCCATTGTCTCGAGACAAAAGAAAGCGACACGGTACGGATCAGCAAATATATAAAATAAAATAAAATAAAAGAGTCGAGGTATATAGGTGTATAGGTGTGTAGTTATATAAAAGAAGGGACCGCGAGCTTGAGAAAGGCAAAGGTCCGGGTGGCGAGATGCTGTGTATGTGGTTCATGCAAGAGCCAGCAAGAGCAGGGGTGGAATATAAGCGGACTCTGACACGCGATGCCTGCCTCGAGGGAGCAATCACTTGCCGACCGGCGGGGGCGGCCCGGACCCCCTTAACGGCGCAAACCAACCTGCCAGCATTCCCTCAGTCCTCAGCTGCCCAGTAGAGTGAATGCCAGCTAACAACCACCACTCCCGATTACCATCGGCCCAAAAGAATTATCCGAAGAATTATCAGCAAACTAAATAAATCTCATACTTTTATGCTCGAGATTTTGCAATCGATCCTGTCAAGTCTATCTTAGAAGAAGTCTTGTAGAAGAGATTTTATTGAAAAATTTGAGTATTTTTTATTATTTTATTTTATTTTTTTTTTAACTTTGTAAGAAACAAAATTTGACTGGATTCTTTATTGTCAAATTTGAGTCCAAATTTTGGATAAAATATTGGAGATACGAAAAAATTATAAGAGAGCTTTTTTGTGAGGAATTTAATTTTCTATAAAAAAAATTTTCATAAATTTTATTCTATGATATATTTCGCACAAAATTTGAATTTTATTGTATGAAGAAGTCTGATAGAAAATCGATAATTTGACTAGTTTTTTTTTATTGTCATATTTGAGTTTAAATTTTGGACAAAATTTTTTTGTATACTTTTGCTATTTGACTATACTGCCTTGGCATTGAAATTAAATAATAAATAAATGAATAAAAATGATAAAAGAGCTTTTTTGTAAAAAATTTTATTTTTCATAAAAAAGATCTTTTTAATTTTATCATATCTCCTATAATACAAACAAAATTTGAATTCTATCATGTCTAATTTTCGATCAACACAATCAGCGATTATTCTTGTACCAGACAGCCAAAAATAATTATCCACTAAAAGTCTAGCGTTAAAATAACTTTAATTACTAATTTCTAGTAAACTATAGTCGGTGGTCGGTCGCCAGTTGTTATTTGTTATGATATAATTAAGCAAATAGGTGAGCGTATAATTAAATTTTTATTCCATGGTATCGTTCAAATAAATTATTTGCACTCCGAACTGTGAACTTGAAGTTTATTTGTTTACCTGCGAAACCGAGTAATAAACCGAAGTAAATGTTTGTTTAATAAAATTAAAAATAGCTTTTTCCAAATACATACTGCGGCAGTTGTTAATTAAACTGGGCATTTGTTCTCGCGATTTTAATTTCTGGTGGCGAAAAAAAAAAAAGTTATAACTATAACGGTGATTTATTTATTTGTATTGAAAAAAATAAATAAAATTTAATTATATGTAATTAAGTTAGCGAATAGTGGATTTGCAAAATACAAAATACTACAGTATATTCACATATATATATATAAGAGGAAGATATATTCGTAGAAACATAAGTCATTAGAGCGGCAAATCCGAGAAAACGAGTGTTTATATCCGCGCAATTATTATCGAATAAAAGAGTCGTTTATAAAACCTGTCTGCAAATGACATGCAATTTTTACAGCCCCTAATTTACTAGTGTCACAAAAACATAATATTCGTATACTTACATAAATTTTGAATTTACTGTAAGAGTACAAAATTACTGAACTGTAATTTTAAATTCAAAATTTCGGGCAACAAAAACCTGTAACAACATTTATCATCAATTAGCGACTTTTTGAGTAAATAAATTTTTTTTTTAATTTCTATTGGCTGACAGGAGACGAAGGTCAAGTCATTAGAGTAATTTTTCGCGGTTGGATATTAGAGACACGCACCAAATATTATCTTTCCGATATAATGTGTGATAAATTATTATTATTATTATTAACAGAATAAGTCAAATTTTCGTTGTGGCCAGAGTATGGGTTTTCATGGTTAAATTTGGATGATAAATATTTAAGCTGCATTCGAAAATGTTCTATCTCTAGATACATAATTAAAAAATGACCCTGTAACTCGTGAACTATTGAAATTTTTAAAGATATAAGCTCATCCCGATGTTACACTCATCAAGACCTTTCATTTAAGTACCCACATCAATTTTTCATATATATTATATATATGTATATATAAAAAATATATAAAAATGCATGTGGGTACTCAAATGAAAGCTCTTGATGAATCCAACATTGGGATGAGCTTATATCTTTAAAAACGTCAATAGTAAAAAAATTACAGTGCAATTTATCAAAATTTTAAAGAAGTTAGACTTAAAAAAAATGTTTACTTGAAAATAAAAATAAAAAATAATTTTGTTAAATAAAATCAATAGAAGCGATTGCTGTAAAATTTTTCGATTCAAACGTAAATTTATCTTGTCACGAGGCGTGGAATTACCCGGGGGTGACTTGAGATGCATCTAGGGTTCTTAAGAGCTTCGACCAAATAAAGGGGAGGGAGGGATGCGTGGGCCGAAGATGAGCCTCAGGCTGGAAGACGAGAAGTGGGTCTGCAACAAGGCACCAGCGACCACTGTTATAGGAGCCAAAGTCCATGGTGGATATTTTTAAAAGCCCTACGTTGGACGTTCAACGTCCAATCCATATCCAGGCCCACTTTGGTAACTCTTGGCTGAAACAAAGCCCCGGGCTTTGAATACGAGATCCAAGATCCGTCCAGTGGAGCCGAGGATCGGCAATGGTCGCCAATGGATATCTCTTCTGTTCGCGTGGCATACACACCTTGCGCATAATTAATAATTGCCGTACGTTTTAATTCGCTGTGGAGCGAGTTTTCAGTCAGACTCGCTCCGAGCAAAAAAAAATTTATTATTATTATAATTATTATTGTTTTTATCATTATTATTATTATTATATTTTAGATAATTATTATTTATAAATAAAAAAATTCGTTTAATTATAAACTTTGAAATAATTTTTGAAAAAAGATTAAAGTAATAATTGCGGCTAAAATATTGAAGATATAAAAAATTGTAAAAATTTTTTTGATAGAGGATTTATTTTTCTACAAAAAAGGTCCTTTTTAATTTTACCGTATCTTTAATCCTTAAGCTAGAATTTTGAAAATAAAAACTAAAATTTTGGCCGTCTCGTATAACGATATAAATTTTTATTTTTGTTTTGAAATTTTGTTGGTACTAATACTAATACTAATACCGTGAGTGATTTACGAGGATAGGAATGATTTATCGAGACTAGAGCCAATGCAGGAACAAAGATAATGTCTGCAAAAGCAAACCCCAAAGTGGAAGATTACTCTCGATAATCGCGACGTTGGTGGGTGGCAGGCAAAATTTGCGAAAGTTGAGTTAGAGAGTGCGAGTGTTAGTGGTGAGTCTGATTTTGATTTTGTAGAAAAAAATAAACCGAAATATGTAAGAACAAGAGCAGAGAGAGAGTGAAGAATAAAAACTCCGCCCGCAAGTTCTTGGTACGAATGGTCCCGCTGACCTCGAGGAGAGTTGGAGTCGGAGTTGGAGAGAAAGAACGTCTGAAACCACAAATGTATAATTTGCCGGTCGCGAATAAGTATAATCATCGAATACCAGAAACTATCCTATTCATTATTTAGTTTCTCTGCGTTTGCTACCAACGTAACAGTCGTCTTATATACAACATATATCCATATATCCATAGAGAGATAAAGAGCAAACGTTGAAAGTATTATAAAAACGGATTAAATCCTGGTGATTATGCTAATATTTATAAAATCACATGCTTTTCATTTTATTTCGGTATACTTTACTCATGAGTGCCAACAATCATTGTATTTTTGATCAACCCTCTAAACTTTGCTTTTTTCGGTGAGAAAGAATTTTTTGGGCGGTTCTGATTTTTATTGTTCAACTAATTTCATAATTTTTTTGTGCTAAAGTTTATCACTTTTTATTAAAATTAAAGTTATTTAAAAGAAAAAAATTTTGAACCCCCTTTCTTTATTTTTTTAGTGCAAAAATATTTTTATGTGGCTGTATTTTGTTAACTATTGACTTTTTTAAAAATATAAGTTCATCCCGTGGTAACACTCATCAAGAGCTTTCATTTGAGTACCCACATGCATTTTGATAAATTTTTCATACATACATATATGTAATATATATAAATATATCAAAAAATGATGTGGGTACTCAAATGAAAGGTCTCGATGAGTATAACATCGGGATGAGCTTACATCTTTAAAAATGTCAATAGTTTACGAGATACTAGGCCATTTCTTAATTATGTATCTAGAGATAGAGCATTTTCGAATGCAGCCTCAATACTTATCATAATAAATTGACTATCGGTGAGAAATTGAAATTTTTTATGACTTTTATAAATACGCTAGAAAATTAATAAGTCAGATTGATATTTTTTTCAATTTATTTCGTAGTTTGAAAAATTAAAAATAAATTAATAACTTTTTCAATATTCACTCTAGACATCTGCCTATCCACGTCGGGTGTGGGCAAATAGCAATTTTTTTATTACAATTTTTTGTTATTGACTTTATAAAAAATTTGATACTTTAAAAGTCACGGGGGCGCGAATCAACAAGAAGAAAAATGAATGAATATTTATATTACATATCAATATTTATTACACGCGTTGCTAATTGGTATTTACGTGTCTCCAAGTAGAGTCCGGAAAGTTTTTATGGCGCCACGAAAATTATACACCAGCAGGTCTAAGTAATTATATACTTTGTATAGATGTTAGAAGAGGAGATGTTAGAGGTTGTAGCATAGAGGGGCGCTAGAATCACTGTCGATGTCGATATGAGCATTATATACCGATGTATATTCGTATTCGGGGTTTCTTTGTATCTAAGAAGAGATGTGGGCTGGAGAGTCAAGACTGAAGACCGCGAGGTTAACTAATGAAAAGGTTAGTTGACCCGGGTAAGAAAAAAATAACGCCCTGGCGCCTCCCTCGCCCTTTGCGCTCTCTATATACTTATATTTATATTTATACTTATATATTATCATTTTGTTTCCACTTTCGACTGAGGGTATGTGTGCTTATATGTGTTAGGTGTGGGAGGAAAGGAGACGAAAGAGGTACCGATTTATTCCGACGGTGATATACTGGGCCAATTGATACCATTAAGCGACGATCTCTTAACTTTAACCTCCGAAAGTACTGTTATTATTTGATACCCATCAGGTAATAAAATATTATTACAGGGGTTGGGGGTTTTATTAAAATACTTTTCGGGTTTATCTGTCTGTTGTTTTTATTAAACGGTTTGAGGCTTCAGTTGTTGGAGGAATTTTTATATTTCTGGGGGAAGATTGTGTGGTAATTTTTTTAAAAGTATAAAATTGATAAAATTGAATTAGTAAAAATAATAAAAAAATTATTTTTAAAAATTTTTTCTATTTAGTAAAAGTAATCTATATTATTAAGAAAATAAGAAAAAATTTTTTTAATAATATTTTTGATGAATCTCAGCAAAAAATATAAAAAAAAAAAATTCTTAATATCAGTTTCTGAACCGCGAGATTAAAATCCTTAACCTGACTAATTAGCGAATTCAATTTCCAACAAAAAAGACTCAGTTTCACACATCCTTCATTTCTGACCCGTAATTATAGTTTCCCAACAAAAAGATCGAAAAGAAGCAAATAGCTAATTATTGATCACCAAAATAAATGGATTTATAATTTGAAAATAAGGATAGGTCTGTTATTTTCCAAAAAGCAGTGATAAAACAAAGCTGAGGGTGTTCCCCGGCCTTCACTGATGATAATTCTCCGGCGAAGAATGTAGACAAGTGGAAATAAGAGTGCATCACTCGATTACGTGGAATCCCCAATAACAGAGTAGAGCAGTGTCCTAAAAAAGGCAAGCTTGTGTAGGAACCTACTCGCACACTAAAAAATTCTCACACACTGATCAGAATAGCCGTGGAACGAAACAAAACTCACTGGAGCGAAGAGGGAGATATTTGAGTTGCTCTTTCTGACGCAGAGGTTGGATCATCGCCGGTCATTGGAATTGTGTGGGAAGCGTTTCGGTAATCAATGGTTACTGGCAGGTAGGCGCTCTTTTAGTCGCTCGAACCTCTTCAGAGCTAAACTACACATTTTTGGTTACTATAGTTGACTCTGCAAACTGCAAACTCAAACTACAACCTACAACCGTTTTACTTCTTTTCCGCCCTCTTTATCTCAACTCTTTACTCCTCCACTCCCAGAACCCACAAATATCAGGAATTCCTGGTCCGAGCTAACCCGCAGTTCCCAGCAGACGGAACATCATAAACCCTCGCTTTCTGACTCTGTTTTTTCGGGTAACACATTAGCATTCTCTTATTCAATTTCGAGAAATACCGTTTTCGAGCTTCACACGCTTCTGCTCCGCTAACTTTATTCTTACGAGCAATATTTCGAGGCTTTGCCTCCAATTATTGCCCCTTTCGAGGAAAAATATACTCCAGTTCTGTCAGGGTGTCAATAAAGGTCAACGAAATAGACAGCACCGAAGCTGAGGGTAAATAAACTCGACAAAGCAAGGGTCCGATATTGGATCCGCGTCCAATAAATCCGGAACTCAATCGCAGACAGGACCTGCTTCTAGACCTTTACACTGTGCAGAGAACTTCTCGACCATGAGTGTACACATCACCTCTTGTTTGTTGAGACGACCGGCGGTAACTGTAGTTCAATTTACAGCGCGATGTTTCGTGCTTAGGCGAAATTTTTTTTTTAAATATTCAAGAACATTATTTTCTTCTAAAAATTGAATCTAAAAATTTTTTAATTTAAAAATTGAAGTATTAAGGTGGAAAAAAAATTTTTTTTTTTTTAGTTTCTTGTGAAAATATGCTTTATAATTATGTTTTAAAAGACTTGAGAGAAGATCCATTTGGTTAAAATTGTTTTAGGGGTCATTGGAAATTTTTATAAGTACCAAAATCATCAAAAATTGAATTTTTTTTTTTTCAATATGAGCGATTTCATATTTATCAGTTATTAATTTTTTAATTAATTACTGATAAATATAATTAAGAAATTGAATTTGATAGCACATTCTTGTTATAAAATTTTTCTATAAAAATTCAAGAAAAAATTGAGATATAATAATTTTTAAATTGTACAAGTTTTGGTGAAATTTAATAATTCAACATAAAAAAATTTTAAAGGGGTTTAAAACTTAAAAATAAATTTTCTAAACTTTGATAAATCTATCTACAAGATACATTTGAGTGTACTTAACCATAAAAATTCTTTTCATGACTAGTGAACCCTTTAAAAAAACTTTCCCAAGAATCAAAGTCAATAACCCTTCGAGAGTAATCTAAGGAGCCAATCATATGGAAGAATTTTGATCGAGTAAAAAATTTTTATAAAAATGTGTAAGCAGTTATAATAACAAAAATAACTCTACCAACCTACGAATGTGTTTAAAAGATAGTAGGGTAGCTAAAACCCTGTTCCGGTATCCTAAATCCAGCATAAAGCGCAAGAGGCTAGAGATTTTTTAGGTCAGAAGCATCAAAGGCATATAAACATTAGATGAATGACGTCGGTTGTATCAAAAAGAGAAGTGGAAGTGTATAAGTTCTTACGAAAGCCCGAATTAAGAATTGAGAGCGGGGAAAAAATGATTATGGTTTTGAGAAAACGAAATCCATCCTCCTGATGACAAGATGAAAATTAATTAGCGGCAAAAAAGGTAATAGACGAAGCAAAATAATAAATAAAGATTTCATTTGTCGGCTGAGGCTGGGTCGGAGGTTGAGGAAAGAGAAGGAATAGCTCGAGAAATTCGATTAGTCAAGGATGCCCCTAATAAAAAGACAATAGGCAAAGTGGTAAATTGAGGAGCTGGTGGCGATGCGAATTCCTCGGCCAGGTGTTGCATTCGGTAATTAATCGCTCCGGAGCGGCTTCGAGCAAAGACGGGGTACAGGGTAAGTTGAGACACACGCTTGGACACGCATTCAATTATTGGGCTGACACCAGGCACATCAATCTTACCCGGGCGGCGCTTCAGATTGCGTTGATGCTCTGATTTATCGGCGTACAACATCATTTCGGACAGGGCCCATTTGACACCTCCAAATTCCATGCAATTAGTTGCAAAGCGGTCTCTAGTGCTCTAGTTTCAGTCTTAATTCTGCCAAATGACCAATGATCATTTTTTGATCGATAATTTTGGAAACCTCCGATAGGCGGCGCATTGTAGTAAATTGTCTCATTGCAGGAGAGTTAATTTTGAAGAAGTATGTAAAATTAAAAAATATTTTTTTAGACTTCTAAAATTGGTTTTTTAGTTTAATGGACGATTAGACCAATTATTTTTTAACTTATCGCTGATTAGTCTACAATAATTTTACTTAAAGTAAAATTTAAATTTTTGCTAAAATATAAGAGATACGATAAAATAGATAAGGATCTTTTTGGTGAGAAATAAAATTCTCTAAAAAAAACTAGTAATATTTTTACTTTCTATTAAACAAAATTGCCATAAATAATTTTTCACGGGACATTTTGAGTTGATCAGCAAGGAAGGCCGTTGTTGGAGGGAAAATATTTTTCCGTGAATTTTTCTGCCACTGTGTTTACGTTTTATCCTGCTAAATTGAATTTTGTCCTAAGGCTATCGAGAGAATGGAACTAGGATCGCGTCTGTTTACCCGAAAACAGATGGCCTAGCCGAGGACTGCCTCGGGATGTAGCCAAAGAGGGGCCGATTCTAATCCTTTCGATCCAGGTTCAGAGGACACATAAATACGAATATATGTGAGAGTGTGTGAGTGGATAAAACACACGTCTATGCATAAAAGAGAATAGCACCTGGCCATGGACTAGCATCAATACTCGATAGTCGATTTTATTAAAAGTAACCGTAACCACTCGCTCGGTGATTTGTCGATGCAATTAGGGCGGTATAACTGGAGGCTAATTTTTAGGACTCGATAGAATTCTAGTGGTGAACTGGGAGGAAGGCTGGTGAGAGGCGGAAGGTGGAATGTAGTCACATCTGGACGTTCTCATGCGATCATTTCCAGTTTACACAGCGTATATGCCTCGACTGGATGTATAGAGTGCATAGAGGACTGAAAATCACGAGAATATTATTCACATCCCGGCAACACACACAGAGCAGGCTTCTACTGCGAGGTGAACATTCGCGACTCCCGTATCCATATATACACTCCTGCATATTCCATTCGCTGTATATATTATTTCCAAAGCTATTATACACAGAGCGGACTCGAGCTAGGGGTTGGAGCTTCGGCTAGAGTTGGGGTTGGGTTTCAGTCCGACGTTGCTCAATATATTTATTCTGGGCAGCAATAATGCCTAACGTAATTTACCGTCGACTAACCGCTGTTTCATTTACGTTCTGTGTGAGCAGTTCGTCAGTCAACAAGACTCACCGAATCCGAAACTGATCAGATGATCAACGGATAATCATTCACTATTGTGCTTCTCTTATACAAAACACTAAATTTAATATCTCCTGATTGGCTCATATATAGCTTGATATAAAAATTAACTATACATAAAAAAACATTCCTAATTACATATATATATATAATTTTTTATTATTTTTCAATCTTAACAATCTGTTGCTAAACATACAATAAATTAATTTTTAAATCATGCATGTATACAGAAATGAGTAAACTTTATAATTTTAAAATTTTTTTGTAAACCAAAAATTTTAATAAATATTCAAAATTTTTTTAAAAATATCCGACAGATGGCGTATCTTCGCTAAATTTTCTCCTTTTAAGAGAGTTAAATTCTAAAGTAATTATTTAAAGGATTTTTAAATTAAAATAAATTTATGATAAAAATTTACAGAAACGTGGATAAAAAAAAATAATTTTGTGATCTTATCGACATTCCGGCTAGTTGATACTTTATTTTTATACTCAGCCCTTTATGGCCATGTCAAAATTTCCGAATAAATAGTAAACAGATGCAATTAAGGAGTACAGTGAGTAGTAGAGTGTTGCAGCACCTTGTTGGTTGATAATTGAATTCCTTCCGTGGAGAAGCACCCTCAGCCTCAGTCTCTTAGTTCGTTCAGAGCCTCGGTAAGCCAACTACAAGGTACAAGGCGGATCGATTTTCCCATTCCGTAGGTCTCTACCTCCCCTCGTAAGCTCCCCAGTTGTGGCTCGGAGACAAAGAGACCGTAGATACCGGGAAGCTCGGCGTGCCCTTGTACGGCATCACGCGGAGGAATGGAACGCCAGCGGCCATTTTGTAAGCTTCCCGGAGGAATCGATGTGACGTCGCCTAGAGGGGCGCTTGCGCCGGCGGCTAGACACCCTCTGTATCTTCTCTTCCTCTTCCTCTGTAACACCCGATCAATTCGACGGTCATACTCTCAATTATCAATCGGCCGAGTCTAGCGTCCGTATCATAAATGATGTCGGTAATTGTTGGTCTAGCTCTTATTTTATCAGCGCTATAAACCGCGGTTGGGTTGGTTGAACGCCTGCCAACTATGCAGCACCCAACAATTTGAGCGTCTCCGAGCTGAGGCTGCGTCACCCCATTTCACAATTTATATCTTGGTGCTCTTGTGTTCATACATAATAATAATCACGCGTGTTCGCAAATCCGAGGCACAAGACATTGGAGGATGGGTTCGGGGGCAGAAGGGAGGACGGAGAGGAAGATCTGGTGCACCTGGCCGTCCAGTCAGCCTCTCACTTCTCACTCGGACTTGTGTTATGAACCTGGATTATTACGATCAGCTACTTTCGGAGTGGATATTCATACGAGGGATTCATCGCTCTGATCCAGACTCTTTATAGGCACAAGGAAAGAGAACAGAAAGACAAGACGTCCGATGTACGCGATACGAGCACACCTCGGATTACGGGCTCGGATGATCCTCCCGATTCCCGATTCGCCCCAGGCCGTCGTCAGGTACCACCACGTATGCCCACCTCCTACCGAGGCATACTTCATTTATTATGACTGTGATCATCGATTATGCACCGACATCTTTCTTCTGCCTGCCTGCCTGCCTGCCTTTTTTACGTCTACTTTGTTTTCTGGTACGCCATTGCCAAAGCCAACCCCCAAATTCCTGCCCCACTATATATATATATATATCTATAGAGATATTTATGTAAATTCTCTATTTTTCGAGATTCATTCTTTTATAACAAAGAAGGAGCTTTTGGAACAATACCGAGTACCCAAAGTGCCCTTTGGCTAGCATTTTTTGTTTTCAAACTAGTTTTTTGAGATTCTAATCGGTGATTATTATTATCTCGATATTTATATTTTTATATATGAAAAAAAATATATTTTAATAGAGACAATTAAATTTTTTATGAACATTTTAATTTTTTGATCTTTCAGCTAATCATACTATTTTTTAAAACTATTCTTGGCAAAAATTTATAAAAAAACTTGAAATTGCCTTCGACAGTCGTCTCTTAATTGTTTCAAATTCTACCAATAAAATATGTCCCTATCAAAATACAAACGTACCGATTTAAGAGTATCTGTCTTTGACATCCGAGTTCCACAGCAAGTAAAATTGTACAGAGGAATAAATTTACCTCGTGAATAAAACATACTTCGGATTGAATGTATAAATCAAGATCGCAAGAAAGCTTTTTCCAATCTCTAAAAATATATGCGAGCGTTCACCGACTTTTATTTTAAAATTAAGTTTTCTCATACCTATCGACGGGTTATTTTTTATTCATCCACCCCAATGTACACACAAAGGCGTTCGTTACCCAAAAAGTCTATTGAATCGGCGGAATCTCGACTGGTCTCCAGAGAGCGAGACTTTCTCAGCTTCCACATCCTACATTATACATCCAGGCATCAGATATAGATCCAGATACCTTATCGTATGGATATCAAACGGAAGAACTTTGGTTCATAAAGGCGCCAGTTGATTTGAAACCTCTTAATCTATATATAGCGCAGACGCATGACGCAATTGTAAAATCTTTCTTGCTCTGGATGTTGAAGCGTCTTTCCTTGTTTTATCTCCGTTAGCTTTTTATTTTTTTATTCTAACGCAAGTCTTGACAACCCCTCGGGGCGAGAATGTTCCTAGCTCCTGGCTCCTGGTGATTGGGAGTTACCCCTCCGGATAGGGAGCCGCGCATGCGCAAGTTGTCCCCTTTGCTTTAGGGTTAGCTGCGGTCCTCCCTGCGGCTAAACAGCCCAGGATGACACGCCCCGGGCTACCAGATCAATAAGATACCTTACACATTCACATTCACCAGCACACTTACAAGCTTACACACCACCAGATTCATATGTCTGTATCGTCTCAGTGCACAGATCCATTCAGTGTGTGGGTCTTCATCCCCTAGCAGCCTCATCCTCATCACTTCGGCATCAACCACTCTGGATACGCCCTTAGGAGGTTGTCCGTCTCAGATTTTTATCACCGAGAATTTTGGCCACCTATTTTTGATAAACAATCCACGAAAAAGACAAACAATCGGTTTTTGGGAAAAAATTTGATGACATGGCTGTAAAAAATTTTGTCTTGAACATAAATTAGATAATTGTTGATCAATTTAACAACTAACTTCAAATAAATCCCTTAAAAGATTTAAAAAATAACTTATATTTCAGAAATTAACTTTCTACTAACAAGAAAATTTAGCGACAATTCGCCACCTGTCGGATTTTTTAAAAACTAAATTAAAAAAAATTATATATGGACATATCAAGCCTGTAAATGGAAAAAGTATTAACCTATAGTTGCGTAGAGTACCTCAGCAACTGTTATTGCTAAACACAGAGGAACATTATCTCATTGCCCGAGAGCAAGGGCGTGAAAGGAATTCCAAGATAAAATTGCTTCACGAATAATAATTTATCGAAAAAGTTGAGGGGTAGAGCATCTACCGTCCACCATAAAGAGTGCTCCATACACATCGGACTCTGAGAGTCCAATCTTTGAGCAGAGTCTTAGCCAGGACGGTTAGCGATGCAGAATCGTGACAGCCCAGGGCGTACACGCGAGCTTACCAGAAAATTTCCGATTGACCCAAGCTAAATTAAAGGTAGACAGCGAAGTACTCAGCCACTACCACAAGAGCCAATGCAGATTGGTACATCCAGCATTTAGCATTGCATTATTCCACGGCAATTCCATGGCTAAGAGAATGCTCCAGTCCTCAGCAGTTTGCAGTTTGCGGGTGGATATCATTTTTTGACTAATAACACACATCCCACATCCACCACTCACCATCCACCTCCATAATATCTGCATATCCATGATCCAACACGGTTATTTTGAACAACCATTGGTCATATCACAGCCATACCGTTTTCCGAGAAAATTGTTTACAGCACGTAAGCATTTTTGCCTTTTTTTAATCTCAACTTGGACTGAGGCGAATCGGTAACTCCTTTTCTTTTTTCCAACTTGTAAGGTACTAAATTGTAAAAAAATTCTCTGAAATTGCCGTGGATGGGCTGTGTTTCAACAATTAGCTTCTGCAAGCATCAATACCCACCCGTCTTTTGATAATTAACCCATGACATTTCCTTCTTGCAGAGATTTTCTAATCACAAATCAGGAAAACGAACAGATCAGCAAGTTAGAAGGGGCTAATCATGATCATAATTTTTACGACGCTAAATTGAAATAAAAGAAAACTAAAAACAGCAAATCCAAGATCCAGGATCACCAATCTCTTTGGTGAAGTTTGATCGGCCTGGGGCAATTCGCGTCAGATATATTTCGAGAGTTTTTAAAGAAGAGACCCAGCCAGAGCACAATGGATAGCCAGAGTCTCCAGGTGAAAACATTAAATCCGGCTTACTGGTTATCCTTAGAGGATCATGGATCACTCTCGGATGGTGAGGCGAATAGAAGCCTTACTGACGGCGTAGGTATGAGGCTCTGACAGGGCCCCGCGGCTCCGAAGGAACGGCCAATCGCGGAGAGCGGGGTTAGGGCCCTAGCGAAAACGATTGGAGGGCTCGGCTCGGCTCGAGACCAATCCCGATGGTCTGTGGCTCCGGGGAAGGTGGAGGCCGCACCCAGTCGGGCCCCTCCCTACCGGTGGAAAGTGGAAGCAGGACCCGAACCGCGGATCCCGGTCCTCTTTCTGGTAGCTAAGGCCCCGCGGGCCCAGTAACCCTCGAGTCTTTCTGGACGGACGGTCTTTCGGTCTTCGATCTATCTGCCTGGATCCCAATTCAGGGCTACCTGCTCTAGCCGTAGATAGACGCAATAAGCCTACAGATCGCGGATTTGTCCTGATTGTAATTTTAATTGTAATCATACCCAGTGCGTTACTAGTTTTTTACACCGGTTACCTTCTTTGATTCTGATATTGGATTGTGATTCAACAAAGGGTGAAGTTGCCATCGGCAAAATTCATAATTCCCTCTCGCTGACAAATGGTGACCTTTAAGCTTCGACAGCTTCCAGTTATTGGTCTTAATTTTTTATCCTGGAGAAATTAACTGATTTATTGTCGATTGATAGTGAGTTGACGCTGGTGGAGAACGTTTGTTGAGTGATATGAGTTGCTAGTGTATTTAAATTTGGTGGTGTCGCTTTGTTATTTGCAAGGACTTTTTAATTTTGGTTGTTTGTAATCTTATTTGAGTACTCTGAGAGCCTAAAGGAACAAGAGGACCAAATGCCGAATTTAGACTACTACAATACTGCTAGGATGCATCAAATGGTAAATTTTTTGACTAAAAAATATCCATAGCTTCATTTTAATTAAAAAAAAATTTTTTTATTAATTCTACAATGAATTTAAAAATTTTTAATTGTAAAAATATTTATACTGTTACATTATAAAGCACAGTAACTATAAAATATTTAAATGATTTTTTTTTCTATATTTTTATTTTTTTTTTATAATCTTATTTTATTTTTTTAAATTTCATTTAAAATATAATTTTAAAAAAATAAAAAAAGCAGTTACTGTCTGTCAAAATGTGGCAGCTAATAATTTTTTAAAAAATTTTTTTTTTTTTTTTAAATTAATTGAAAATTAAATCCAAAAATTCTTTAAAGAAAAATATCACAAAATCACTTTACACTTCACTAATAAAGAAATAGTAAAACCTCTCTCATTCCCGTGAAAAAAAATTCCACAAAGTAAAACGAATGTAAACAGGTGGGAAAAAAACAAAGCATCACATAAAACAATAATAAATGATGCATGAGTTTTTTGGTGCATTAAATAACTTGCGGCACGCGCAAAACTAGTACAGCCAAAGGTAAATGTTGATGGGTGGTTAGTTGGCGTACAGCTCGTACAGAGGATTTCATTGTGGCAAAATTTTATGACGTTGGAGACCTGTCATTACGTTTGCCGTTTGCCATAACGTTGCTGAAAACGCTCGACTTTATTTACGGCTCAATATCTTTTTATTTATAATTCATTATTTTAATGTATCTATTTCAAGTGTGAGCATTGTTTGCTAAGTGAATTGATCCGTCATACGTTTTCCGAGCAATTTCGCTCTGATTTTTTCCACTAGTAGCAGGATATGCTTCTATATAGTAACACACAGCTGAAGTTTATTGTTAATTAATAATTATTAATGTGGGCTAATATTTTAGGTGTAGTTGAGAGCTGAGTAGATGAGACCCGACCGCCCACCTGAGCGTGACGAGCTACTACTCTTTTGTGCAGGTCAATTAAACCCTCCCGTCTCTCGTCCTCCTGCTTTTCGTGTTTCGATTGTTTGTTTTGATGTCATAATTTTACTGATTTATTGTATTATATTTTATACATATTTTTATTCCAAGCTTTTGTTGATCGTTTATTGGTTCGGCAATTTTCGAGCTTGTAGTACACAATATTGATAATATCGGATGATTACAAAACGTTTGATGATTGTTTTGGTAAAATTCAATTAAAAAATATTTTGCAATTAATTTATAAATATTTTCAAAGGTAAAGTCCAAAAAAAAAAAAAGTAGAATTTGTAATTTTTAAATTATTGATGATACGTGACAGTTTTTTAAAGATATAGACACAAAATTAAAATTTTTTTAACTATTAAATAAATTTTAAAAATAATTTTAAAAAGGACAAATTAAAATATAAGCTAAATTTATTCAATTTGAGTAAAAAATTATTTTAATAAAATTTACTAAATTTACATTGTCTAAATTTTTTGTAAATCAAACCAAATATTGTTGTTAATTTTTTAATCTAATGAAATAAATAAAATTACGAGAAAATTTTTAAAAAATTACTCTCCAGCAGAAAGAGCTCAGAATAAATTTCTCCACGAAAAAAGATACTAATATTTCTAAAGTGACATTTCAATTATGGGGCGCATTAAAAATTAGGGATGAATTTTTTCTAAAAATATTAGTATGTAAAGTGAGGCTCGGGCGGACCACCGGCAATAAATAACCAGCGGTTTAGTCCGCGTTATTTTAACGGCCGTGTAGGTGATTCCAATAACTCTTCAGCAGCTTGTATTATGTTTAGTTCAACTCTTATTGCCGGTATGTGGGCTGGAGAAAGAAAGACCGAGACGAAACCAATACCAATAACAATAATAATAAATAGCCAAGCAATATTGCTAACTAGTGTTGAAGTTGTAACTTGTAAGTCATCTGCGAGACGAGGACCCTAGTTAACCTTTGAGTTTTAGAGTCCAGATAATCGAAAGTCCTCAAGTAATCCTCTTTT
This sequence comes from Cotesia vestalis, assembly GCA_000956155.1. Lineage (NCBI taxonomy): Eukaryota > Metazoa > Arthropoda > Insecta > Hymenoptera > Braconidae > Cotesia > Cotesia vestalis. The sequence continues at coordinate 29,308 of JZSA01001355.1, forward strand.
CCATTTTATATTTATTTCTAAGAATAAAATTGTTTGTTATTTCGCAAGATTTTGATTGGGATTTGAATTCAGATTTAGAGCAAAATTTAGTGTGGGTCTGAATTTATACTTTCGAGGCTAAACAACCGACAAATTAATCAAAGGAGAATTTTAATGACAGGGTTATCGAGGGTAATTCCCATAATTCGAGGATCACGGTTCGGTTTTAATTTGATCGGCGCTGGATGCTGATCTCTGCCGACGTGTTGCGTCGGTAGGTTTCTTTCCTTTGTTTAACATGCCTGCTCTTATGCTCTTGTTCTTCCTTTGCCTGAAAGATGTACTGTGCTATAGATACACGAGTCGAGTTTCTGGTGAGCCTATATGCACGAGAGCTCTGTTTATTTTTTAGGACATAATAAACCCAGTTAATTACGGATAATGTGATTTAAATGGCCGAAATAAAATCATACCGGCTCTCTGTGTCTATTTTATGCACGCAAGCATCGGATTTTTTTAATTAGCTGTTATTGTCGGGTTATTAATATGCGGGAGTTAATTGGTTGGAATAATTCAACCGGCTTGCATTAATTTTCATTTATAATCATTCATTTGTTTATGTTAGAATTTTATTTCGGTTGTTGAATTTTAGAGAAAATTTTGCCTTCATTTTATCAAAGTCCATTTTTTATTTGAATTAAATATTTTTCTTAAAAAATAACATGATTTTTCTCTAATTAAAAGATAAAAAATTTAATATATAATCCTATTAGATTTATTACTGAGAAAAAAATCATTTAATTGTATTTTAGAACTCAACTCTCTTGTAGCGAGACAGTTTATCGACCATGCGCCACCTGTTGGAAACATTCAGAACTAAATTCCATCCAAAAATTATATATGATTATTTTTAATCAAAAGATGCATTAAAAAAATTAAATATAAACATATCAGACCAAATATGAGCATATCAAATTTATTTAAGAGCTCATAAAATTTTTTTTCATGGAAAAATTTTTGGAATTTTTACAACGATGCATGAAAAAATAATTCTATTTGCACAAAAATAAACGACGAGAGAGGAAAAGCACCATTAGTCGTGAAGACAAATGGCCGCTAATTACTTAAATGGCTTGTAGTGTCTATCTCGAGCTGTTTAACCCGATTCAAGATCCAAGATTCGAGATCCGAGATCCAAGATTTGTAAAGTAAGAACTCTTTGTGGTTTAGTTCACGGCGAAGCATTAGGAGGCGGGTCAGACTTCTCACCTGCTTATTAACGTTTGTTTTATCGGCAGTTGAAGCCACCCAGACGTGATTTGCCGAGCTTACATAGAATGACTCAACGAAAATTAAATATACTCAACAACATTAAAATATTATTTTCCTAATGATTGTTCTCCGGGACTAGTCACTGGTATTCTGGTATTTTTCCTCCACCCGAAAAGTATACGCTACTGGCTAATGACAACAGCCCAAAAGTTATCATTCGATAGCTAAATTGGAGGAGATGTGTAACATTCCGATCTCCCAATCGGATACAATTACCGAATATCTAGACTCGAATGCTCGGATACGTTATGCGCTGGGTATGTTGGGGCAACGTTGAGCCAAAGCCAACCTGAAATTAAGTTGATTAGAGGCTACCGGTTCGTAACGATGCCCACTACTGGAATTTAACCACTTATTATATATAATCCCGTATAGAACTCCTACCCGTGCCCATACGCGTCAAGAGAAAAATCGAATTAGCTTCTCAACTTCTTGAATCGAACTCCAAACTTATTTATTTAGAGTCTAGATTTCTCTGCAGACAAAATTGATAATTATTTATTTTAGTTTTTTCTTGAATATCTTTTTTGGTAAATTTTTTCAAGTAAAGTGAGTCCAGAATTCTGAATCAGTGAAAAATTACGAAAAAAATGAGTGCTCACAGCAGTATGTCCGACGTAGGTCGATTAAGTGATTAATCGATTAATAAAATATTAACGCCGTTAATTCTATGAAGCAATTGTGGTTAATAGGTGTTATGGGTATTCACTGAACTCGGGATTTCATGATCTAGGTCGCAGTACTCGACATTTGAGAAAATGTTTCAACTAAAAATTTTTTAATTTAAAATTTTTAAATATTGAATCTTTCTTGAGGTAAAAAATTGAATAATTACGTATTAAAAAGAGTTAAAAACAGACTTTAACCACTTACTTATCCTCTCCTCTTCAAGCTACGTTAAAGTTATGATTATAAAGTGAAGCCGGGGTCTAAGGTCGAACCTCAGAGCCGAGGTTCGAGTGACTCGTTATCGGCAATTTAATGCTAAAATCTCATGCACAATGTACATCTATATATCGGTACCGACATCCTCTGTGAATATCTGTATTTTCCCTATAAATAAAATGCAAATCGATTTTGGGGTTTCGATCGGAAAAAATATAATACTGATTTCTCAATGCGACGTATGCAAGTTACCAAAATACATTCATACATCTATAGGTGTATGTATATAGTATATAGATATTAATGTACCAGAGAATTGGAACGATGGTGCTGGAGAAATGAATAATGGATTGGAACGCAGCCATGCCAGCGTCAAGTTGAATATTCATAATATTCCGGTGTGCTGTGTGCCGTACAAACTCCATTCCAACAGAATTTCTCCAGTCTCTCTACCGTACACCCATCCACATCTATATATGTATGTATGTATGTATAAGTGAACATTGACTGCTGCAGATGAGGACTACCATCAGCAAGAGGACGAAGAGAGAACCAGTAGTAAAAGCTAGAGCTACCTGGTTGAATATGGAGTAGTAGCCCGCGTGTTATCCACGCCAATGGATACCAAATTCGTATTTTCATCCAACATCCAACTCGTGAAATTGGACCTCCAGATTGAAACTCTCCTCTTTCTCGGTACACCAGTACACGCCACTCACAGTTCTCGTTTCCATTTATTGTACATACATATATATATGTATATTATATGGGAATGTCAAACGGTCTTGTCACTTTAAGAAATAGAAATACCACCGAAATTGCGATATGATTGAATAAATCGCTTTTCCCTTATTCAGAGCCAATTTAATGTTAAGCTTCTCAATTATTCAGTTTTTTTTTTTAAATATCATATATTCTAATTTAATATATGTATCGAAATTATATTAGTGAGCAAACAAGTTACTCTGGTGCAATCTTTTACGAAATTTTATATGTATCACATATTCCATAATAAAGTTTGAAACTTTTAAAATGATGTTCTTGGTCCAAAATTTTTTTTCTCTTGAATCAAATTACCTTCTCTATACTCTATAAGTGTATTAGTTTGAAAACAGAGTCAGTTTCTGTAATTAATATCGGCATGATGGATCATTAACTTGAGATACGCGATAACAAAATTTGTATCAGATCGCTGTTATCTTCTATAGGTGACCTCTCTGTTGTTTCTACCATAACATGTCCAAAGTATCGAATTAGTGTTTGTATTTGTGTAGAGTAAAATAGCATCGAAGTAGACCGTAGATGTAGATTTAGATGTAAAGCCGTATAACAGAACAGTGTAGCGTGCGTCGGTAGTATAATACGATCGTGTTTTGAGATAAGAGACGATAGATTGGTGGATTTAGGGTGGAAGTATGAGGCGTGACACTTGTTAAGGATTCATTTACTAAATTATCTCGCACGTGTCTTTTGTACTGCTTATATTATTGTTGCTATTATTATTACAACTATTGTTTGTACTTTTCACTATTAATTGAACGATAAATTAGTCAAGATAAAATTTTTTTTTAAATTAAGAGTGAAAAAAATTTCGATATATGGCATATATGGCCACATATATCAGATATATGGCATTTATGGACATATATATGGCATATAGTCACGTATATCATCTTTATGACATATACTGCCATATATATGGCACATATGGTCACATATATGGCATATAGAATCACATAGATTATCCATATGTCCATATATATGGCATTTACGGACATATATGTCACATAAATGGTCATATATCACCTTTATGGCATATATTGCCATATATATGGTATATATGGTCACAGATATCAGCTATATGATTCTTAATATGGCATTTACGGTCATATATATCACCTATATGGCATATTTAATCATATATATGATAAATATGGTTTTATAAAATAAATTTCCTCATGAAAAAACCACAAAATGAAACAACATTGTAAATAATATTTATTTAATTTTAATAACATGTTTGTATTTAATGATTACAGGTAAGTGACCTCAAGACCCGACGGTATACTGGAAATTAGACAAGCAAGATGACATTCAGATGCGGCGGCGTCGGTGCCGGTGGAACGGGCGCGTGTTTCCAGCCGAGCTTTAATGCCGTTGACTCATCTTGCTGGGTGAGTGAGTTTTAGTTGTGAGTTTTAGTTCTCGCTTTCGCTTTTAGCCCCCGTAAGTAGGTATATATTAAAACTCCTAATTCTGGAAAAATAAACAACGAAACTCGAAAACTAGGGACAGTTAATACTTAACTTCAGAATGAGATTGAGAAGATGAAAATTTTCTATAGAGGAGCTTTTATTCTTTGATAAATTTATATTGTTTCTTTTCTCTGTTGGAGACGTATTTTCCCTGTTCTTGATTTTTTATCTCCCTCGACTTTTCATTCCTTGGTCCTTATTTTAAAGCTATGGTTTGTCCTCGTCGTTTCTTTTGCTCGACTCTCAAACAGGTAAATAACTCGACGCCGTTTACTTGGGTTGCCTCGCAGTTTATAATAGAGATTATCTTATTTAAGTCTCGAGAGACTTGTTTCGCTAAACTTTTAAAAGAATAAATAAGGAAATGAAAATATACTGAGAAAAATTATTTGATAAAAAATTATTAAATTAATAGATGAGAAGTTTTCTGTGAGATAATATTTGTTTTTTAAGGACAAGGTACTGAAATTTTTCATTTAAAAAATTATTGTTGAGAAATTTTTTTTTTTTAAAATTAAAATTAAAAATTTCTTAATTTTTAACAAATTTTTTTGTGAAAAAAAATTAAATAAAAATTCTAAAGTCGTTTTTTTGACTCAAAAAAACTTACAGAATTTCAATTTAAAATCAAACTTTCTCTCAAACTTAAAACTCTTGAACAAATAAATTTATCTTGAGTAAAGGATTTGTTTAAAACGTATTAGTTAGAGCATCCGAGTTTTTAAAAACATAAATGTCTGCCTTAAGCATCTGCTAGGTCATAAATATGATAATAGAGGCGGTTTGCTGAAGAATGGGCATTTCTTACTGTCCATCATCACCTCGCCGACAGCTCGCACTAAAAGTGATTACACTCTTAGCTTAATTTACTTTTATTATTTTAATTAGCAACTCAGAATTGCAATTACAATTCCAACTAGCCAAACAACAACAATTAAATGGTTTGTTGTGAAACTGGACGAACCTGGACACTGCAACAGGTCCTCTGTCCGGTGATTAGACAAGGTGATTACACAAAACGTCTTTGTTTGTGCAAACACGCATTACATGTGATGTGTGTCATAGGAGTCGCCGTCGGAGCCCTGGGGGACGATGGAGCTGGTATTTATCAACACTCTGCAGCATACTCGCTATAAATATAAATATATAAAGGACATAACAGGTCAAAAGAACGAGCGAGCATGCACGTCCTCGAGATAAAGAGCTAAATTAGAAAGGAGCTTGCGGTTATCTAGCTCAAGGCGCACAAAAGCTTCACGGCGGTGAATTCGTCTAATATAATGCACTAATAACACGCTGCTGGGTTGTAATTAATAATATTACGTATATAACGTATAATTCTCGGTACTCGCTCCTCTCGCCGGTCTTTCCCGTCTTTTTGCTCGGCAAGTGCCAACTTTTAATGTATGCACGTTAAAAACAGGATAGTTTATGCGGGTGGACATATGTAGTCCATGTCGTTAGTCATGTCGATTATCCGACAGACCACTCAGGTAAATGCTTGTGAAACTCAACCCAAAGGCTACTTTTGCGACTCTAAACGATTTATCTCATCGGCTATTTTAATAAATACTTTGATCTCATTTTTACTTGACAGATTATCCACTTTTTTTTTTTTTTTTTTTTTTTTTTGATGCATAATGCCGCTCTGCCTCGGAAAAATATTGTAATAAATTTCTTGGAAATGATCCTTGGGAAAATTATGAGAATTCGAAAGTTTCATTTTAGGATTTTTTTAGAGATTTAATTTATTATACTTAGAAAAGATTTTTTATTTATTTTTTTGAGGAAGTGAAAATTAATTTTATTTTACAATTTTTTGCCTTCAAAAAATTTTTTTTAAACTTCTAGATATGGAATTAAAACGTTAAAATTAAAAAAAAATTTTTATTTTCAATTTTTCAACCTAGAAGTTTAATTTTTTAAGCAAAAAATCGAAAAATTATAATAATTTACATTTTTTTTTTATTTTTTGCGAAACCTACATTAAAAAAATTGAAGATTTGACATAAAAATTACCTCTAGAAATTATTTTCATTGAAAATTTGAGCCTTAAATTTTTTAACAGATTTTATTAGGAGTTTTTAATAAATTTTGTTCAATAAATTTGAAAGGACAGTTTTGAAAAAAATTAAATTAAATTAAAAAAAAATTTTTAAAGCGTAAAATTTGTCAACTTTAGAAAGAAAATTTTTGGAGCGAATTTTTCAATAAATTTTAAAGTGTTCAAATTAGTAGTAAAAAAAGCAACTGAGTAAGATTGCCGGTTATGGATTGATGACACGGGAGACAATGTGACAAATTAACGACCGGGTGAAAAAGGTTATCCGGGTAAATTTATGTAGCAATTAATGCTACTAACGCCACTGCCGTGTAATTACAATTAGCCAGCAACGCCCTCTGCCCGCCTACGCCTGGAAGCTTTCGCGGATGGGGGGGGGAGGATCGAGGATCGAGGATTAAGGACCTACGTCTGAGCCGGGGATAAAAACCCGAAGAGAGGGCACATAATAATGATAATGATAAAAAAAAATAAACGAGCAGGAAAAAAAATTATAAGGCTGCATGAAAGCACCAAGAATTTTGCCAGGAATGCGAAACGCCGAAGGGCAGCCGGCACAGGGTTATACTCGTGGAGTCACGAGCGGGAAAAAGACCCACTCCGCGCACGCGTTTATTCAAATGACGCTAACATCGCACGAAAGGTGCCCACTTTACGGAATCGACATCGTATATTATATTAAATATATCGTATCCTGTATTTTTTGTTACTTATACATATATAAGTATAATACTAGCAATCTGCCGTCACTATATGACTGCCGAGTCTCGAATTATGAGTAAAAAATTTTTTGGCAATGATTTTTCGATATTTTTAATCACAATGTACGGTTTGGGTACTTTTGAAAGGAATTTTGGAAATAAAATTGCTATCTCAGGATCAAATATTAAGAATTTAATGAAAAATGGGAAGAAAGATCTTTATAGAATCAACAAACTCTTTCAAAAAATTTTACTACCCAAAAATTATATAAAATCATAAAAAAGTCCAAAACAAAATAAATAAACAAATTTTATTCGACACGAAATTCAAATTTATTCAGAATTACTTCGAAAATTTATCATAATAAATTAACTAGCTTAAAAATAGACATAAAATCTTTAAGAGGCATAAATTCTGGTCAAAATAGTTCAAATTTAATTAAAATAATTTATTTTATCCCATAAATAAATCAGAGACAACATTTTCATTATTTTTTTGATAGAAAAAAAAATTTTTGAACCAAGAAAATTATTTTAAAGAGTTTTATTGTCTTGGATTATATAAAATTCAAGTTTTTATTTAAATTAAAACAATAAAGCTCTTCAAAATGATTTTTATAATTAAAAAAAAAATTTTTTTTTTAATCAAGTTAATTTTTTTTTTTAATAAAAAGTCTAAAGTTTGTGCATTATAAGTAGTCATGCCCGCCGCGTAACTCCGCGCCGCCATTTAGTGTACCGTCAACTCAGTCACGTGACTGCGACAAACTAACCTAAATTTTTCTAGTCTTCAATAATTTTGTTCTGATTAGAATTGGACAGTATTGCTGGTATGGTCAGCGAGAAGAGAATCGAGCCTAGGCATAATGCCGATATTATATCGGGGATCGGTATGACCGGTATGGAGAATGGGGCGAGATGTAAGAGGGAATTGAGCGCGTGCCTCAGGGCGAGAGGAGGAACAAGACTCTTCGGATCTTCGCGTGCCCGGCCCATCGTCCATGGTTATACATAACACAAGAGTTAAGAGTTAAGAGTATACGAGATGAGGAGTTGCATTGCTCTTTGGCCCTCTTCTTCACGGTCAGAGGTCACCCTTTAGCACGAGCCACCTTCGGATAGACGGGTTCTCAACTTATTTATACATACTCACATGTATGTGTATATTTGGATAAATGTGCCGCTTCACCCCGCTGGGATAAGAAGCTTCCTCGCAAATGGACCACCCGCGATTGATAAATCCCGTTTTTTACGGAGTACAAATATCCATTGTAATCCATAATCCATTTTACACAATAATTCAGAGTCTGGAGTCGCTAAATAATTGTATTCATGGATTTCTGACGTGTGCTTGATTTTTAGCGGGTGTGGCTGAAGTTGTAAATCTTCCTCAAGGCTTTGAGCGCGTCAGTAGGACCATTAATTTACGAGGTTTTCAACTCTTTAGGGGATTTAATGCTAGGCTTTTTGTTAAATTTTTTAACATATAATTTTTCGTTTTTAAACTTTTTAAATTGATCATCTCTTTAGATATTTTTTATTATTTTTATAAGTTATAAATAAGGACTTAAAAAAAAAAAAAAAACGTAATGGGGTGTAAACTTTAACGAATATTTAACATATAAATTTTAATAATTAACCAAGCATGATATTTTATTTTGATTCTGGAAATACAATTTTATAATTGGACCAATTAATATTTTTTTCATTACATATTAAGACTGTAAAGTAGACAACTTTGATTAGAAAACTTCAATTTATAAATTTTATTTTTTTAACTTATTAAATTTATTATTTTATTCATACTTATATTTTTCAAAGTTTGATTAAGTCTTAAAAAAATTCATCTGAAAATTATTTGATCCAAACATGTTTTATAATTATTAAAAGTAATTTCAAGACTCCAAAAAATTTAAATATATAAATTTGAGCATTTAAAATGCCCAAAAATTACAAAAAAAATCTTAAAATATTCTTTTGAATTTTATTATAGAGTAAATTTAATTTTTCTTCCTTAACTTGCTTTAAAAATACAAAAAAGTAGCTTTACTATAAAAAAAAAGTAAAAATATATGAAATCATAAAAATTTAATATAAAAAATATTCAAATATAATAAAAAAATTTTTTTTTTAATTATTTGAGTATAAAAATCAATATCACAATTTTATGAAATGTTGCCATTCTTAATTTTGCTGCAAAGCAGTTCTCCACCGAGCTTTCAATCCCACCGACAATTGAACCACCTTCTTTACCATCACTCGCGCAGTTTTGCAGCTGATAAGCATTAGACCTGCACTAACGACCGCCGTGGAAGAATTACCCTAAGGAAACCTCTTGACCATCAGCAGATGGCTCGGTTATCTCCCAGAGGATCATCAATCTGCTGAAGTTCTGATCAACTTTGCCAATTAATTAAAACAATCAATTAATTACCAGCTAAGTCAGTTTTTTTTTTTTATTAAAAGTTAATCAAAGACCGGAGGCTAAAAATAATAAACAAATTTGCTGTAGTCAGACTCGTTAGCCCGAGCAATCAATACCCGGGAACCGGTAATTAGGTGACTCATTACCGATGTCTTCGCGATAGCGTCTAATTAATTTACCGGTTGATTGATTTTTTTTTAAATTATTAATCATAATTAGCAATAGAAGTAAAAATAAAATAAGAACAGAAAATAGTCTTTAAGAATTTATCTATAGAAGCAGTCTATTTATTGGTCAGGTCGCTGATTGTAAATCTAGCGAATCCCATTATGCAAAGGTCGTACCGATCGATCATCGATTCGAAAAGCGACTGACACGCATATAATAAAATAATAACAGTAGAGGAACCTCGGGCGAAATAATATAAAATATAAAAGTAACTCTATTGAAGAAACTAAATAGCGATAGAAAGTTGTAAGTTTGCCCGTAATATATTTTATATATATAAGACATAACTAAACTGGCTATCAGTTGTATTGGGCTTGAGATCGAAATATCTCTCATGCATTAATCATTTGTGTGTATATAAGTTAGTACAGAGGCTGTTATGTGTGCTACTCATACATATAATTTGTGAACCTGTAGTACTTGTATGGACAAATGTGGTATAAATACATACATATATAATGCTATTGAGCATTGAACATTCAGTATTGAGCTTATAACGACTTGAGATCCCAGTTACCGCCCAATGGAATCTCTCGATCGACAGATACACAACCGATTGTATACAACCAATCAAATTCACTGACAACCACTTTACAATATAAATATACTCTAATTTTTACTGTATGTATAAGGATTTATTTTTTTTTATTTCTGCAAAATTTATCGGTATTTTGATTTGCTTTGTTGGAAAAATTTATAATAAATAAGAAATTTTTTTTTGTTTGATACCTCGACAGTATTGTAAATAATTTATTAAATTTAACTGGCTTCTATTTATTCATCAAACAGAGACTCAACACTCTGAATCGTCCTTAAATCATCTCGCGAGCTTGAATATTTTTACTGAGTAATTTATTACTTGGTTTCTTTTACCTCCGCTAGGCGGCGCATAGTCGATACATGCGCTCGCTAGTGAAACGGCCGGGCTAAGGTATTTGGTCAATTTCAAAGACTAACACGCATTGCGCGTAATATTATTTAATAAGTACATTTGTACTAATAAATTAGAAGACATTTTTTTGTAAATACCTGTCTGAATAAACTACTAAGCCAATGCACATAAAACTTATACCAAAAGATGCACCGTGTTTCGGAAAAGGTTTTAGTATGTAATACATGCTCAATCACTCATTTGTTACTTGTATTTTTTTCGTTTAGAAAATAATTAGTTTTAATTATTTATTCATTCTTTTCAATTGTCATTTATTTGGAATAAAAATAAAAATTCTATTATTCGTTTGGTACTTTGTTCAATGGACAGTTATTTAGTCAATGATATTTAGTTTAATATAAAATAAAATTTAAATGATTAATTATTTTGAAAATTTGGTTTAAATATCAGGATAAAAATAAGGGAGCAAACTATGTGAGTTTTTATAATTGTTTTTCAATTTTTTAATAAGATGTAAAAGTAAACTGAATATTTATTTTTTATCATCTGTCTGTGATAATAAATTAAGACATTTTTTAGTGCCTTATTTTAAAAAATATAAAATCAATAGATATTTAATTAATTTAATAAAATTCATTGTTTTATAGAGAATATTTTAAGTTAATAAAATTTTATCAACTTTTTAAAATTAAAAATTTTCTAATTATATTGATTGAATAATATAACTATCCGACTTATTGGCAAAAAATATTTCTAAATATTCACATTGAAAACAAACTAATAGATTGAATAATTTAAAAAATAAAAAAAAAAAAACAAACACAAAGGAATATTAAATATCAAAACAACATGCATTTATTATTAACCGCAATAACTCTTAATAATATGACGTAGGTACGTGGTCATCAGTAATACGTTCAAGTGAAGTCCCTTGGTCTGAAGTACGAGGATAATCGTCAATCTTGTAACTTGTAACTTGTACCCCCAGTACAGAGTACAACTACAGATTGAAAGCCAGTACGTCTGAATAAATCGGTTCGCTCTTAGAATTAAAACCTTTGCCGCGGGGGTGTGCCGTAATTACCGTGTAATGTTCGGTAAATCCATATAATAGTCAGGATACGTGCCTCACAATCGGTCGCTCGGTGGTACTCGAAAAAAGGTGAGTAGACTCTCCAGTCTACGGAGCACAGAGTGTCATTGTCTGGAGCTGGATTATGTCGCTAAATTGATCCACTGTAAAAATGATAAATCGGTAATGATGCCGACTCGTGCGAATCCTTCGGGTCTCGCAATCATGTCCGTGACCTCAGATCGATTTTACTTCGTCATTCCTATTCCTATTTTGATGTTTATTATTTATTATTTATTATTTATTATTTATTATTATTTTAAGAATCTTGGATCGCGGATGAGCAGTGTAGTGATTATATACTCGCTCAGAGGACTACGATGTTCGCATTGTAACGGATCATCTTTATGAATGACCCGTCGTTTGGCAGTATAACAACAAGTTCTTTACTCGCATGCACAAGGGTCTTATTCTAAAAAGAACTTACCGCTTATTACTTATATTATATTAGTCTCTGGGCATGCATATCAAGAGATAAATCGCCGTTTGTCATTACATGCTGAGACTACAATTCTCCATTTTTATTATTGCCAATAATAACAATAATTATGCATTTATTTATTTAAATACTAAATAAATAACAAAAAAATTATCTTTTAATTTATTACAAAATTTTGGTTAATTTTCTTCAAGTAAAAAATTTATTTCAAAAATTTTTTTTTAATTAAATAAATATCATGCATATTTTAATTAATTAATTGTGAATTTCATTTTCTTATTTTTTATAGCAACAAAACTTTTTCATAATTAATTAAAGAATTTTTCTGCTTGATTCAATGGGAAAAAATTTCTTAAAAATAATTTTTTCTGTTCTTTTAAATCAAATGAATTTTTTTTTATTCTTCAATTCTTCACTCATTCAAAGTTTAATTAATTTTTATAAAAAAAAATTTATTAGACAAAATTGCATAAAAATAAAAATTGTCCATACACGCCTTCTGCTTCCTGATGCGAATTTAAAAGTCCCAGCAGCATTGCTCGTACATTAATCAGCAAGGGTGATAAATAAATCAATCGACGTTTTATCCAGCGTTTTTGTCCTCTTTCATAACTATATCTATATACGGAAGTTTTTTTGTTGCCGTTTTACTTTTTAGTCCCCGGTACGGCATACACAAACTTTTTGTTTGTCGCTGACGATCCGGGTCTTTTTTTCCTCATCATCTTCTTTCTTCAACACACATATAAATAATATATATATATATATATCCACAATTGCTTTCTCCTTGTCTTTTCCAAACGACTTGACCAAGCAGCGTCTGACGCTCGTCCTCGTCCCCTAACCTGAGATTCCGTTGTACTCACACTCGTTTGGTCCAGGCGCATCAGGTCAACGCCCCAGTGACCACTGCACCTTCTTCTCTTTTTTTATTATTTTTGCTTATATTCCCACATTTGTTTTTATTTTTATTACATATCAAAATATTCATTCAATCCATCTCAAATTTTTTATTTTTTCCATCGAAAAAAATAAAATAAAATAAATTATTTACACAAAAAATTATTAAAGAAATTTACTAGAATTTTTTAATGACTCAAGAATTTAAATTCAATAAAATCTTCCAATTGCCATTAAAATAAAAAATAGAGTCATTAAAATAATAATAAACCCTCTAAAAAGCTCTAACACTTAGATTACTAAAATAAGTACGAGTTTATTGCTACTTCGAAATAATCAGAAGGAATAAAAAAAAATTCCAATCTCAATTTGAAAATCGAACAGAAGAATATTATCGGTTTAACGAGCCGTCGATCCGCGAATAATGCTCGAGTACCGCCGATTATTGGACTTAACTTCTATTCGAGCCATAAAAATAAATATAATATAATGTGGATGGACGTTATTACGTGAAGGTTGAATACAAACTCGAATACATCGTACGAAGGAGAACGCGTGCTGGAATATGATATCGCGAGTGGCATTTCTCGATTTCAAAACCACAAACCTCCTCAACTTATTCCATTCTCCTTACTCCGTACTTACTCCATACTTCATTCTTGAGCTTTGTCCTACCTGGTACCCAGCAGTCTGCCATTCTTATTTCATATATATATATATATATATAAAACTATTGGTATTGCAATGTAATATTATCACGCGTAATGGCTCGCTTAGTTGATCATTATTACCCGTTTTGTGGTTTTCCTCAAGTTTATCAATCGTATTTTTGTTTTTACTGCGCATAGCGATTATTATATCCTCACCCCAAATGGTATTTTTTTTTATCGACATAATTATTTTTATAAAAATTGTGTTTTATTGATTTTTCACGCAAAAAATAACAGTTTTTACACTGAAAATAATTGCCATTGATTCAAGAAGAAAATTTTTTAACCAATAAAATTATTTTAAATTAAAATTGGTACCAGCGAGATTTTTCTAATCGCCCGGTTATAAATAACAAATAGTAGTCAGTAGTTAGTACATGTGTGTATTTGCCGTAGAACGTGTGAGTGCAATGGAATAAAACATACAACAGAAGAAAAGAACTTGTCCAGTGGCGATAAAGTAACGAGGTAAACGAATTAATCACCCGTTCAGATTATCGAGCAAACAGCAACAGCAATAGTAACAGATCCTGGTTATACGTGATTGAAATGGTAACGAGCTACGACGAATCTGTTGAGTATCAGGCCACACCCATCAACAGACCACTATCCACTCTCCAGTGATAAGCCTCGCAATATCTCGCGGATAGAGAAATCGCTGTAAAATCTTGCAGTAACTGAAAAAAAAAAAAAAAAAAAAAAAAAAAATTCACTAGAAAAATTTTTGGATCAAAAAAATTATTTTGAAGAGTTTTTGTCTTGAATCGAGTAGAAAATTTGAAAAAATATTTTTTGAAATTTTTAAAAGAATTATATCAAGAATTTTTCGGGACAATGATATTGATATTGACATCACATATTACATATGTTACATATTTAAGATAGTGGAGTTGATAGACGAATGTAGGGTGACTCTTTCTTAGCTATCTGCATCCGGCAGACTGCAGAATAGGCGAGAAAATATGCTCGAAGATTTCTCTCGGGAGACCGATACAATATCCAGCTCCCTCAATGGCTTTCCTCATATCAATGAATCGTTTTCATCTGCCTACACGGAGATATACGTCATGTATGATGTCTTGATGGCTTTGAATTTTTGTGGAAAATCTTACGTGCAATTTATGACTATCGATTAACATCGCAGCCTTCAATTTATAAAATTATTCAAGCTAAAAATATAAATTCCAAAAATAGAAAACATTTTTTTGAGATAACTTTGAAACTATTCGTTCAATCAACTAAAAACCTTGTATACCCTTTTAGTGCTTGAAAAACTGCGTCGATTGCCGTCGAAAAAACTAAAATTGAACCTTGCATTCAAACGATACCGTAGTTTAAAGATTTCCAAAAATTGACTTTTCTGAAACAAAGTAAATTAATAAATTTTAATCTTTTGATTTAAAAAAAAAAATGAATAAATTTTGAATGGAAATGATTTGACAAAAAAAATGAGCCTTTAAAATGCCAAGACGGAAAAAAAAAAATAAAACCGGTATGGTTGATTTCCTGATTGAATAAGCTGAAAAACTAAAGCCACCTAATTAGTATAATTAAATAATTTCCAACCGCCAAAAAATAAAGCAACTACTACAACCTGCTGCTCTTACTTATACTTACCCGAGATGATGATGGCTGATGGCTGTCGTTGATCTAATACTTGAGTTGATTCGCGGTGAAAGCCCCGAGGCCTCAAGGTCCAGTATGAGGCTTACAGCTACCAGTGTACAGCGACAGATCGATTTATTCGTATGTACACGAGCTTAATGTGTGTGTAATCTTGCACACCGATCCCCGCTAAGCGATATCTATCTGAAACCCGCTCGACAACAGTTATCCGTTCATTCAAGGTGCACAACATCCACAGGCTACGACTACTATCTTGTGCTTCTACTACTATTCACGCTGGATCCAAATACAAACATCGAGAAGAAAACAGAGAGATAATATTGAAAATTTAGTCCTATTCAGATCTTGCTACTCCTTATCTCTCAAGATCGGTAATCTTACATTTCCATACAATTTGTACCTTGTAACCTCAATCTAACATTTGAATAGTATCTATCGTGTATCTTCATCCTTCAAATGAGAGGTCACTTTTTATTCAACAGGATAATTAAAATTTATTTAAAAGAAGAAAAATTATTGTAGTTGATGTAACGTGTACTTGAATTATAAATAATACCCGTAAAAAAATTTTTTACGGTCGAATATGCCATATATTATTTTTTTATTAAAAATAGTTTTAAAAATTTCCGATAGGTGGCGAATGATCGCTAAATCTTCTCCCTAGAAGAGAGTTATGTTCCAGAATTTAAGTAATAAAATTAAAATAATTTTTTTTTAGTTATTAAAAACTTACCTGAAATTTTTTTCTTGATAAATACTTTTATATAAATAAAAAAAAAGCTAATACTAAAAAAAAATTTTTTTTAATGGCGTTAAAAAATTATAATCTGTCAAAAGATTATCTACAAAATTTTCCAATTTGACTGAAAACCCTCTGAAAGATCATAAAAATAATTCTCCAAGATTCTGGAGGGGACCAGCTAGTAGTAAGCGGCTCAGCGATACCAGAGCTACGAGCAGCGAGTGGTCAAGCAGTTAAACACTTGCTCAGGTTATAAGATTTCCCTCCTCCTCCTCCTCCTCCTCCTCTTCCTGCTGGTGATCCTGCCTTGGGCTAAGAGTTCTCCTCTTTTCGCCTCTAGGCCATTCTCGAGAGTCGCGCGCGCCAACGTGGTCTCTGTCAGATCGACCAATACAATCTTTCTCCATTATCATTATTACTATCATTATTATTGTTGTTATTGCCGCTTAAAACGTTTGACAGAAGTTAGAAGTAAAATAATAATTAACCCGCGGACAAAATTGCCACGTGATAAAAGTGAGTGCCTAAAAATGTGTGGCAAGGTGACAAGTGTCGAATTTCTAATTGACTAACAATTAAGTAATTTAAGAATCAAGATTGCGTATCTTTATCAAGATATTAATGAATGTCAATATGTTAATGCGATCTGACCTGGAGATAGTTGACCTTTAACTTCTGATTGATGTCGAACAAGAACAGGAATATGTCGCCGTTAGACGAGTCCTCGCCGAGGAGTTCCGAGACGGAAATCCCCGACAATATGCTGTCGAGGGAAATCAGAATTGGCGGACAAAACAAGCGGAAGCGCGATGGGAGTTTTAGGAAACTCGCGGGTTCTCCAATCGAAGATCATCAGAGTCAAAATGATAATGATGATGATGATGATGAAAATGACAACAGCAATAATAATAATGACGTTGCGTTTGTGTTAGAAGAAAGTGGAGAATTGAGGGATGATGTAAGTGAATATTTATTATTAATAATTGATTGTTGTTGTTGTTATGATAGGAAAATAGAGAGGTATGCTCAAAACCTGTTATGTTGTATGATTATGTCCGGTAGGTTCGGATGTCAGGTGGGATTGGGACTGAGGAGACACATCTTGCCTTGGGCAGACCAAACTATGCCGATCGGTTTTTACGAGGTAACTGTCCAGGTCCAGAGGGTTCCCCAGTCACCCTCGGGGTGCTAACCGTTTAACAGTTTGAGTCACACCTTTATATAGAAGTATATAAACGTATGTTTATATATATATATATATATATATATAGGAAGGAGACGCCGTTAGTCATGATGTGTCTTACTCATGTCTCCGAGAAGCCGTGTGAGAGTTGTTTTTTATTGATTATGGAATAAGAATGATGAATAAATTTGTGCTAAGTGACCTCTAAACGGGTTTTGTTCATTTACGTTCTAGCGTTTTTTTATTTTTTTTTTTTTTTTTTTTTTTTTTTTTGGGAGGAAATTTAATGGTTGAACATTTTTTTGAAGAAAGTTTAGGAATTTCATTAGTTTTAAAGCGAGGTTTACAATAGCTAAGAATTAAATTGGGTTTTTAATAAATTTTTGTGATATTAGAAAAATTCTTCAGATTTAATTTGAGCTATTAAAAATTTATTATTTATTAATATTTTAAATATTATTCTTTAATTTATAATTATTTAAAATTTCTACAAAATGGCGTTTAAAATTTTTTTCATGAAATGTTTAAAAATTCTCTTTAAAAAAAAAATACTTAAAGATTAAAATCTAGAATTCTTGTATAAATGCCAAAAAGAAATTTATACGTCTAAAGAAATATTTAAAAAAATTGTATCTATACTTTAAAGAATTTATTAAAGACCTATAAAATTATTAGATAAAATTTATCTTACTAAAAAAATTCAATAAAAGATGAAAAAAATTTTTTAAAGACTAATCAGTAATTAAATAAAATTTATTTAATTACTTATCAGGATCAATGATAAAAAACCTCAACTTCCATATAATTTAACAACGAAATAAATAATATACTATTAAATAAAATAAAATATAATGTCTAGATAAATAAAATTTATTATTAAAATAAGTCGTTGAAAAGTAGTGACTGGAATGCCCGCAAGCAGCGCGTGGCCAATGTGCAGAGTAAAACCGCAGCCTTAGCACGAATCTTTCACGCTGTCTTCTGAGCATAACTATTACAGAACCTATCCCACAATAATAGTAATAGTAATAATGCATCTGGCAATTACCTGTACACTCGTTTTCACGGTCGCGACTGGGTAATTAACTCGTAATCCAGCAAACATCCTAATCCAGATTTTAGCACAACAGTTAACTCTGGAGAAGACGAAGAAAAACCGAGCGGGAGGCTTAAATTAGCTCACCTCTTTGTGAAGATCGGTATTAATTTCTCATCTTCATCTTGAGCCTGATCATTACAGACAAAGAACACCGGCATAAACACTTAACATCAATTTAATCTTTATTATTATCATTATCTTATATTGCACGAGGATTCACTCTTTAAGAATGTTAACTGATCGTTTATTTACCGCTACAATAGGCAATGTATCAACTATCATAATCATAATAATATCGATGGAGTATGTGCGATTATATCTGCCAGTATGTTTTCATTTTTATGTCAAAAAACTCATCTTTCATTTCAGCTTTATGTTATATTCTTTCGTTTCTTTATTTGAGTAAAAATTTTAATTGCACTTGATTTTTATAAACTAGAAAAATTGCTCGATTCAAAAAAAAAATTTTTTTTGGCTTAAAAAAATAATTAAAAAATTAAGAGAATAAAAAAAATTTTTTACCACACAATTATAATTATAAAAAAATTTATTTTATTCTTTAAAAATTTTTAATCACAATTTTATTTAAAAATCTAGATACATAATGAAAAAATTATCTTGTATCTCGTGAATGATTGATATTTTTAAAGATTTAAGCTCATCCCGATGTTACACTCATCGAAACCTTTCATTTGAGTACCCACATCAATTTTTCATATATTTATATATATATTATATATATGAATATATGAAAAATATATCAAAATGCATGTGGGTACTCAAATGAAAGCTCTTGACGAGTGTAACATCGGGATGAGCTTATATCTTTAAAAATTTATTTACTTTTATTATCAAAGCTAAAAAAATCATTGATTTTTTATTAAAAATAATTTTTTTTTCAACAAAATAATTTTTTTATCATAAAAATTTAAAGTAACTTTTTTCAGCAAACTCTTAAAATATTTTTGAACCTACCGCTGACCTTTAAAAGCAATAATTTCACAATAAAAAATAATTTCTCATTACCCAGAAAGCAATCGATCAATTATACACAATAAAAAATAAAAAATAAAAAATAAAAATTGTACGTGAAATAGAGTTATTTCGCAATGAATTTATCGATTATATTTCTGAATGTAATTATCTGAGAGATCTCGATGTCGACGTGGAACCATCAGATCGTTTTTGAGAGAGGCGTAACTCGATAGGTCGACCTACTTATTTTGACATTGACGAGGATGTTTGAAGCTTCGAGTGCGTATTTAATCCACCTTAAGTTTCTCTAACACGCCGTTAGAAAATACACACACGCACATTCTCCACATCCACCTTTTTTAATTATAATTATATATGACTCAAATTTTAGTTTCAATTTTTTCTTAAAAGTTACACGCCAAACCCTCGACAAAAAATTCAAACTACTCATATTAGTCAGTATACACATTATGATTATTACACATTAGAAATTAGAGACTAAACTCAAGCACTACACACGCTAGCGGTATAATATATATATATATCTTGTTATTCGGAAAAAAATTAGTTTCGGTAAAAACCAACAGATGGCGTATAGTAGTGAAGAATTCTCCCTTGCAGATAGTTAATTTTAAAATCTTATAGCATTTACCGTACCTGATTATTAAATATTTTTGATGAATTTTTTTACACTTACAATAATTTAATATTAAAAATTAATAAAATAATTTTCATAAAATTAAACAATTATTTTGTTTAATTAAAGAGACAAAATTTCTACAAATTTAACTGTGTTATCAATTTTTTACACTGATAAAATTTTATTAAACATCAAAAGAATAACTTCTTAGTGTTATTTTTAATTATTACTCAATTAAACCCGAACTACCAAAAAAAAAGTATATAACTGTAAAAAGAGACAATGAAAATTCCATGTCCCTTTAATCACTGATTTAAAAGTGGGCAAAAACAGATCGTGTATGAAGGAAGAGTAAGTTTGTCCAAGTGGTTAGCAACGATCGATATCTCGCGAAGATTCTTCGGATGCCAGTAGAGTAGAGGATGAATAAGCGGCTCTTGACGTCCGAGTCCAGTTCGGCATCTCTAGAGGAAAATGAGCTTGCTTACAGAATTAATTTCAATAAATTACATCGGATTTATTTATTATTTTTATATGAAAAAAAAATTAATATGATTGCAGGACCGATTGACGAGCCACGGAGGAATATCGTCGCTAGGGGGAGGAAACTCTTCGCCGTATTCGGGTGGTCACCACCATGGTCATCGGGGCAATGGGAACAACGGCGGGGGGATGCCGCACCACGGCGGAGCCTCCTTGGCGACGGCTTCAGACTTCCAGCCGCCGTACTTCCCGCCGCCCTTTCCGACCCACCACCACGCACCCGCGAGTCCTCAACACGGGCTTGGACAGCCGCAACATCTTGATTACCTGGTCGGCGATCCTTACACACAGACTCTCAACACCCTCCATCAGCACCACTACAACCATCTCTCCGCGGCGGTCACCGCTGGCCAGAGAACTCAGGATCTCAGGCGAGATGCCGAAAGCATTCATGTCGTAAGTCTTCATTTTTAGTAACGTTACTTTTTTTTTCTATTCAATTATTTTGAAATTATTTGTTATTTATCTTCCGATGAAAATTAAAAAAAAAATTAATTAACTCTTTTTGCGCTACCGTAATTTTTTAATATTCATAATTTTATCGGTCCGTTATAATTTGTAATTAGTTTTATTCATGGAAACGTTTATTGAAATTTTTTATGGATCATTAAATTATGGTTTTATTTTATTTTTTTGCTGGAAATTTAGCTTCAATTATATTCATTATTTTTTATTGAATTATTATGTGTGAATGTTGAGGAATTTTTTATTTTTATTCTATTAATCTTACTGATGGGTCGAAATTTAATTGAAAGTTATTTAAAAAAATTTTTTAAGATTTAAAGTAAAATTTTTTTAGGAATATTTAGGAATTTTTTTTAGTTTTCAATTTTACATATCTAAAATAAATTATTAAAATTTCTTAAAACATAAATTTTGATATTTTTTAATTCGAGCTTTTAGAGGTGAATTATTAAAAAAAATTTTTTATTAATGATTGACATGGAATGTCACAGAAAAATTTATTTTTAATTATCTTAGTACTGATAAAAAAATTCAATTTGTCTGACTTAATTAAAAAATAATTATTATAAATTTTAATATTTTAATATTAAAGAAAAATATTTGAAAAAAAAAAGCTTCGGCATTATTCCAATAAAAATCTATCGATAAAAATTCGGATGCGGAATTTTAAGAGATCTCAAAGTTGATCTGACCTCATCAATCTGATCGATCGATTAATACGATATATATACCGACTAAAAAACATAAACATAAATAAATAACAAAGTAATATTGTAGAATTTAAAAGCCCCGTTAAATTCGCCGGAATAACATGATCAGGGAGAGGATTGATCGAAATAAACTGATAGCCTCATAAATCGGCAACTAAATCATCGAGTATTCTAAAATTATAAATTATCATTTAAAAATAAATTCCGAGTTTTAAGTCCCAGTGATATTTTTTCGGATGATTAATTGCTGCATTGAGTACAACTGTAAGTATTCCCAGCACAACAACAGCAGACCGGAGAATATACATAATATAAGTTAATATTAAAAGTAGACGCGTGTCATTTCTCATGCAAAATTCATCATACACGTACATCACATCCCGACGGTGATGTGAGTGTTCAGTGCTCGCTGGACCCGAGTATAAGTAAGACCTCGAGTAACTTTCACATCGGCGATTGTCGGCACCGAAAATAATAACACACATGGGACACGGAGCCCACTCACATCTTACGTCTTATATATTTTATTCCTCACATGTGATATGATGCTCCTTTGCGCTACAGTCTCCACCAAGTCTCATACACTCACCTTACTTATATTTCTTTCTTATGTTCACTGTACAGCGAGAACCAAATTTCACTCTAATTGACGCTCCAAGATTCCCCAATACCTTAATGCCCACATACCACACACACGCTTTTCAAAGACCATTGCGTGCTTCATATTATATTTTAAATTTTCATCTCAATTTACAGTCCCACGGATCGATATATTTATTTTTAAAATCATACAAAAATAAATAATTTTTTAATTTACAAACCGTGGTTTTTATTTTCAAAATTCTAGCTCGAGGATTCAAGGTACGCTAAAATCAACCAGAATTTTTTATAAAAAACTCAACTGCCTACAAAAAAGGTTTCATATCATTTTTTTTTATCTTCAATATTTTAGCCACAATAGTACTTTAAACTTTTGGAAATTACTAATAAATTCTATGACGACTTTTGAACTTTAAATTCAAAATTTGGAAAAAAGAAGCAAGATAGAGCAAAATTGATAATACATTTTTTTCAGGAAATTAAATTTTCTATAAAAAAAGTCTGATGTGATTTTTTCGTATTTTCAATATTTACCCCAAAATTTTGAAGAATTTGTTTCTTAAAAATTAATCAATTAGAGACATCTGTCCTGACATATTTTATTTATAAATTCCCAGCAAATATCTAAATTACTGTCATCATAATATAATAACAAGTCACGTTAGATTGAATATTTAGAATGTCTATCAAAATAGTCCGAACAAAATGCGAAGCTACTGAACAGCTGCTGAAATAGTTGTCCATAGTTTTGGTAAAATAACACCCAAGTTATGCCTGACATTATATTATATACACACACGAATGAGTAGGGGAGAGTTATGTTACAAATTTATAAAAATTCTCTTATTATTTATTCACCAAAAAGGCCCATAAAAGCTTTCTCTGAAATTACTCACCAATAAAAACTGAACAATCGGGAGCCCGACAAAAACTCCATCAATTAGCCGGTCAGCAATTCCGCTTTCCTTTATGTTAAAACAATAATAAAACACACGACACGACTAACCGTTGAAATCAATTGTCAATCACTGTACAAACTTGATCTCTCGATATCCCGATTGACATGTTATGCTACATTATACTCTGAAAACTTCAAATGAACATGTATGCGCTCAATATTCAAGCACAACAAACATGTTTAGAAAATTAAATTACGCATATCATGCATAATAATTGCAAAGCATCTCTGGTATAAAAATATTTCATAGTTCATCTGATGGATATACATATATAGAGCAATAAAAAAATGCCTTGGGCAAATTAAACTCACTTTAACGATTTTATCTCGCTTAAACTCTCTCGTTAAATCTTCTATACCGGTAACTAAACTAGTAATAGCTCTAGTCTTGTCTTCTGTACCAGATTGTGCGTATAAGTACAAGTATAAATCTATAAATATATAAGTACAAGTATAATATACCTATTGAGTGTATGATAGATACAGATATATCTCACGTAAAGTAACATTGATCAGGACACAAGCAGATTGATGGATGGATTGAGCACCGAGCACGTTAACTTTAACTTAGACGGGCCATTTCGAAATAATCGTTTGTCACACGACACCAATACCAATACATGTTGCTAAACTCTCTTTGCAAAGACTAAACTTTCTTCCTTATTTATTATTATTATTTTTTTTGTTATTATTATTATTATTATTATTATTATTATTGTTGTTATTTCAGTATTTGCCACAAATCTCAGGCTTTAATTATTCTCCTTAAATAATAACCTGTTACTTAATATATAATATATAATACATAACACATAATTTTTTATAAATTTACCTTTTACCGTAGCTGTAATGATTATAATTATAATAAATAATTATCGGTAAGGAGAGAATAGACGACTTTTTGGTCGTAAATCATAAAACTCTCACTTGCAAATGTTTATTAAAATAATAATAATAAATTAATAACATACGGTGTTATTTATATTTTATATATTGTGGAAATATATATGTATTTATTTTATTTATCTTGTAGAATAATCCTATCGAGATTGAAATTTAAAAACAAATTTATCAGCATCACTTTGGTGCTTTATGAATATTTATATTATGCAAATTGAGTAATTAAGAACATTAATTTAATTTATACGGTAATTAATTTTAAATAATTGTTATTGCGGATTTATTATTTAACACTAAAGATAAAAAAAAAAAGACGGAAAAATAATCTATTTATTTTATTTAAAATTTTATAATTTTTTCTAATAAAATTTTTAATTAATAATTATATTATTTTAAAATTCTCAATTTATAATAACAGTAAATTCTGTAGAAAAAGTTATTATAAAATTGAATAGTCGCGTAATATAAAATATAATAAAACAAAATAAAAAATGATAGAAAAAGTATCAAGTGATTTGAAAGCCGAGTAGCGCTGTTTACCTTTATGGCAGATATAGCGTACGTGTAATAATATAATGTTTATACGGGAATTTAACGTCAGCGATTCGACGGTCTAATTATCGGACGTTCCCACGATTTTAGTTTACAAGCTCGCGGGTCGCGGGTCATCTTCACCTGAAGAGAAAAGATAGCTGCTAATAAGTAGCAATATTCTAATAAATTTAATAAAATTAATCTTCGTAATAATATCATAATAGTAAAACAATTATAACGATATAAACTGATGTAAGATAGCGTAATAACAGTAAACAGTGGCAATTAAATGTCGCGATACACTTCGCGAGTTAAGTACTTTCTATAAGTCAACTACTTTGCTTATTACTCCAGAGTATATTACTTACATGCTATTTAGTTACAATGTAGGCTTGAGTGAAGGCTTAAAGAGCACTTGTAATTATAATTGATAGCGATCACTCATTACAATTAATATGATAAATTTATACACGAACAAAATTTAATTATTTACAATTCAAAATTTGTCTATTGTTGAAATAATTAGTTTTATAATTTTTTTAATTATAATTAATAATCATTTAATAAAACTTTCTGTAATAAAGTATTCTTATATTTATCATTTTAATTGTAGTCGTTATTATTGAGGATACCAACGATTACTATCAAGGATCATAATTTTTTATATGAAATTTAAATTATCTTAGATGATAACTATTATACTTTGTGATAATAACTGTTGTCATCTCTCAATTATTTATATTATAAATATCTTTTTCGAGTTTATAAAATTTATATACTATAAATAATTGTAAATAAAATGATAGGGTTAGTAGATGCTTTAATAGAGATTTTTATATTTAATAATCTAAGTAGTATTAATTTCTATCGAGTTAAATTAAAAAAACTCTACAATAACTAGATGATAATTTTTACTACTTAATAATCACCTGAACTAATTTTTTAATATTTATCAAGCTTTATAGACTATTAATAAATTATTTTTCAACAAAAAATATTTAGTAATTGATAATAATTAATAATAGTATTAATTCTTAACGAGTTTAATTAAAAAAAACTCTACAATAACTATCTGATAATTTTTACTATTAAATTTCTCCCTGAATTTTTGTTAAGAGAAAAAAAATTAGTTCACATCACATCAGATGTTAACAAATTAAATGGACCTGATTTCCGTCATCGTAATTTGGGCATACGTCGTTAACTTTTTGCGGGTTTCTCTACAAGACCAAAAACTTGACCATTTTTTTTTTTTTTTTTTTTTTTTTAAATAAAAGTATAACATTATTATTTATCTTCTCGAGAATAAGAACGAGAGTTACTTCGTCCCTCGTTTAAAACCGCAGTTTTATTAGCTCAAGCTCGGCCCGAGATCACCGCGAAGTTAAGGTCCACCGGGTAAATATCGAGTGCAATCGTGGAAGTTTTAACAAAAAGATAACGAGCCACACACATGCATTTAATTCACGTATAAAGTATGTATGTGCAGATGGATTTGGTATTGTGCAGCTGTATGTATTTATATATCTTTTTACACATATGTAATGTAAGGAGAGGGAAGTCGCTAAACGACATTCCACTGGAAGCATCCGCACCGAACGGTAACCACTGTACGCCCTTATCCTACTTAACTTTACTTAAAGAGGACCATCTTCGATTATTATGACGAGATTTAAACGCCAATTGCTCATCATGCTTTTATGCACACGTCGCTCTACATTTGCTTAAGACCAGTCGAGCCCAATTTCCGCTCACTAATTATTAATTAATTAATTTATGGATTTATTTAATATTAGCGTTTGCTTTTTCGGTGCGATGGCTCTCGTTTTATCTCAAGAGATTAAATTTCAAAATGTAAAAAATAAATCATTGTAATTTGTTCTACTCTTAGGTGAGTCCGTAACTATGAATGAAATTATTCGGTAAGAGTGTGAGTCTCTGGGAATAGTTTTAGACATTAGCTATTAATTTTGAGGCGAGTATTAAGTGCTAAGACGGGCTTGAGAATATGAAGAGGCCTATACACTTGAATTTAACTTTAAACTAACGGTACGTCGATCATTGATGATGTGCCTTGGCTTTTTTTTTTGTTTATGATTAAGACACGCTCATTTTTATTATTTTCAAGTATAAATTACTTTTTTTTAGTCACTTTAAATAATTGTTTTTTTTTTTTTTTTTTTTTTTTTTTTTTTTTTTTGGTGACTCATTTTTCATAATTATTTTTTTTATAAGTAAAATTTTAATTTTGAAATTAAAAAAAAAATCTTTAACAAAACAATGTTATTGAACATTATTTTTCTTCGAATCATTATCAGTTATCAGAATTACAAAACAGCTAATTATAAAAAAAATATTTTTTAGGCAATGACGTCTTATCACCGTTTCCCAATTAATAACTTAAAATTCCTCCGACAGTTATAATTACTCTAATGACAAATTTGTTACAATCACTTGTCTAATAATGACTAAAGCTATTGTATAGTTGTTACAAAATGTCTTTATGAAGATCAAAAACACGTAAGCGGTAATGAAAAATATTATTTTCGGAAAAAATTTATTTTAAATTACAATTAAATCTTTACAAAATTGATATAAAAAAATTATTAAAAATTCGCATTTAAATATCCAAAAAAAAATTTTTTTCTCAGCCAAAAAAAAAAAATGAAAAAATTCATGAATTAAACTAAAAAAGTTTCCAATTTAAGAATTTTTTTACTCAAAACAATACAATGAAGCTCCGAAAAAAAAAATAATAATTTTCTCAATTCAAGAATTTTCATCCGAAATTTTTTCACTTATCTAATAATAATAATTAAAAAAAATAATTATGATTTCCGAATAAAATAAATAATTTCTCACTATCAACAAGCAACAAGTAAAAGTGAGAGTAAGAGAAACACAAACTGTAGAGGCATAACCGCGAATAAATCCGCGACTGGCCATTCCTACCGACTGCACACACGTTGCTTTACAAATGTGTGTATCAGAGGTACATAGAGTGTTGGTATTAGTAACATCCAGTATATATTATATATTACATATCGTAATCAGTAAAACAAAGTACTTAGTCGCGATTCGTCGGAGGGGCGTCCCCGTGAGCCCCATCCGACTTCCTCGCGACGATTGACTGCGCGCGCGAGACCTAACACCGTAATAAGTGGTCCACGGAGGGGAACTCCTCCTATCCCCGACCCCCGGTCCCGGTTTCTTCGGATCTAGTGCTTACTGATCCAGCACTCCACGTGGTGTCGCAGTCATTGCGCGATCGCGGTAATGTTATATTATCTTGTATCTTGTATCTTGTAGCCTCCATTGGTCATAACTCCATCTGTGGCTCTAATTATTCATTTTTATTTTTATTTCAATTAATTACAGTGCAATAAAATTAAATTTTGATCTTAAAAGTAAAATGTACTTTTTGAAATTGATAAATATTAGCCGCGGCTTCGGCTAATCATAAATATTATTGTTAACCTTAGGCAACAATTATAAATAAATATAATAGATACTTTTAATCCCTACGGCGCTGGAATAAGACTATAAAATAATGATGAGTGGTGATAATGATAACAGTGGTAATAACGCTCGCATCAAGCTCAAAAAGTCTCACAAGACTCGTGGAATCTCGTGTGACCGTACTTAGCTTATAAGTCTTGCTTGTTCATTTTTTTAAGTGTCGATGAGTAGGACTAGAGTGACCATGTGGAAGAAACTTGCTAGGAAGCTTATACTTTTTTCAGTGGTTAAATAATTTTTTTTTTATTTATTATTAATTCATATTTTTGGTGGTAAATCAACACGAATTTAATTTAAAAGTGGGAGTTTTGTGGGATGTGATTTGTTTACAATTGCTACTAGTAAGAGGCTCGAAAGTTTGGATTTATTATTAAATAAAACGTCAAGCTGGAGATCCTCGAAATGTTTCCGCCGCGCACAGAGGCGCCGACAGCTGACAAACTCGCGCTTTGTTACGCGCCTCATGTTGACATGACCACTGTCATGGAAGTTGAGGTAAATTTTTAGTTTTAAGAACAGCTACTCGGAAGGTTTTTCGAGATTTTTTCGTTTATCTTGAAAAATTGATTTTTTAGATTTAATTTTAAGAAAGTCGAGTGAAATTTAATTTTAGGGATTAATCTAAATTGTATGATTTTATTTTATTAAATTTTTCCATAAAAATATAGATTTAAATTTTGAATAAAATTATTTGTTTAAAATTTTTAATATTTTTTTGGAGTAAAATTTTTTCAAAATTACTTTAAGAATTTTTTTCTTTCATCAAGTTAATTTAAAATTTTTTTAAATGTGTAAAGTATAATTTTTTATTTTTTATAACAATAAAATTTGTTAAAAAATTCAATTAATATTAAATAAATTTTTCGCTTATTCATTTATTAATTTAATATTTTTTTGCATTTAATAATTTACCGTAAAATAACAAAAATTTTCATACTTCCCTAGAAACAAAATTTTTATGAAACTATTTTTGTAAAAAAAATTTTTTTTTATAATTTCTAGCAAAAAATTACTTAAAAAAAATAATATCATGTTTATTCTTATTTTATTGACAAGAAATTAATAACATAAAAAAAAATTATTGCGGTTAAAAATAAAAATAAAGAAAAAGTCGAGCCTACGTGACAATAATAATTATTAACGTGTCTAATTCTGAAAACTATAAGAGTTTAATATAAAAAAAAAATTACAAAATAACACACCTCAGGCTCATCGCATTGAAAATTATTTAACACCAATAAATTTCGATAACACTTTTATTATCCACTTAATGAAATTTATTATTTATAAAAATGAATAATGAGATTTGGAATCGATGACGTTATTTTGATGAGTGATAAAGCGACTTTCTAATTTCTCGATTACTATTCGTCGATCCGGTACTGATACAATAATAATGGTAATAAGTAACAAATAATCTTAATAATAATGATGACAATGATAACAATTAATATAGGTACGTGTCGTCTTGAACAATGTTGAGAAATAATACTTTTAGAACGTTATCTATTTTTTACAATTTTAAAAAGTCATTAGGAGGCTAACTATTAAACCAAGGCTAATCATTGCCGAGCCAAGTGCGTGCGTTAACGGACATTTTATTATTTTAGTTTATCCTATGGCCTTTAAATTATTAAATTAAACTCCGGTCTTTATTTAGGAATTACTAAAATTCAACTTGTATTTTATTTTAAAGGGATTTTTTTTAAATTTTCATCGTTGTTACGATGAATTTGTGGATTTTAAATGTAAGTAATGTTATTTTGAATCCGTGAAATTATTTTATTTTTTAATTTTCTTCGGAAATAAATTTTATTTTTCGATAAAACTTATCAATTTTTGACAATTAAAATTTTATTTATTATATATGGATAAATTATTGACACATAATCTCTAAGATTTGGAGATCATGTTTTTATAAATTATTTAGAAGTCCAAATTTAACCAAAAAAAAATTTATTTTAACTTTTTGCTTTAATTTATGCTTTTAAATCATAATGATCATAAAAAAAAATTTTTTTTTAGATAAATTTAAGTTTTCTTAAGTTGTTAAAAATTTTCAAAAAAATACTTATGCTTGTTATTCGGAAAAAAATTAGTTTCGGTAAAAACCAACAGATGGCGTATAGTAGTGAAGAATTCTCCCTTGCAGATAGTTAATTTTAAAATCTTATAGCATTTACCGTACCTGATTATTTAATATTTTTGATGAATTTTTTTACACTTACAATAATTTAATATTAAAAATTAATAAAATAATTTTCATAAAATTAAACAATTATTTTGTTTAATTAAAGAGACAAAATTTCTACAAATTTAACTGTGTTATCAATTTTTTACACTGATAAAATTTTATTAAACATCAAAAGAATAACTTCTTAGTGTTATTTTTAATTATTACTCAATTAAACCCGAACTACCAAAAAAAAAGTATATAACTGTAAAAAGAGACAATGAAAATTCCATGTCCCTTTAATCACTGATTTAAAAGTGGGCAAAAACAGATCGTGTATGAAGGAAGAGTAAGTTTGTCCAAGTGGTTAGCAACGATCGATATCTCGCGAAGATTCTTCGGATGCCAGTAGAGTAGAGGATGAATAAGCGGCTCTTGACGTCCGAGTCCAGTTCGGCATCTCTAGAGGAAAATGAGCTTGCTTACAGAATTAATTTCAATAAATTACATCGGATTTATTTATTATTTTTATATGAAAAAAAAATTAATATGATTGCAGGACCGATTGACGAGCCACGGAGGAATATCGTCGCTAGGGGGAGGAAACTCTTCGCCGTATTCGGGTGGTCACCACCATGGTCATCGGGGCAATGGGAACAACGGCGGGGGGATGCCGCACCACGGCGGAGCCTCCTTGGCGACGGCTTCAGACTTCCAGCCGCCGTACTTCCCGCCGCCCTTTCCGACCCACCACCACGCACCCGCGAGTCCTCAACACGGGCTTGGACAGCCGCAACATCTTGATTACCTGGTCGGCGATCCTTACACACAGACTCTCAACACCCTCCATCAGCACCACTACAACCATCTCTCCGCGGCGGTCACCGCTGGCCAGAGAACTCAGGATCTCAGGCGAGATGCCGAAAGCATTCATGTCGTAAGTCTTCATTTTTAGTAACGTTACTTTTTTTTTCTATTCAATTATTTTGAAATTATTTGTTATTTATCTTCCGATGAAACTTTAAAAAAAAATTAATTAACTCTTTTTGCGCTACCGTAATTTTTTAATATTCATAATTTTATCGGTCCGTTATAATTTGTAATTAGTTTTATTCATGGAAACGTTTATTGAAATTTTTTATGGATCATTAAATTATGGTTTTATTTTATTTTTTTGCTGGAAATTTAGCTTCAATTATATTCATTATTTTTTATTGAATTATTATGTGTGAATGTTGAGGAATTTTTTATTTTTATTCTATTAATCTTACTGATGGGTCGAAATTTAATTGAAAGTTATTTAAAAAAATTTTTTAAGATTTAAAGTAAAATTTTTTTAGGAATATTTAGGAATTTTTTTTAGTTTTCAATTTTACATATCTAAAATAAATTATTAAAATTTCTTTAAACATAAATTTTGATATTTTTTAATTCGAGCTTTTAGAGGTGAATTATTAAAAAAAATTTTTTATTAATGATTGACATGGAATGTCACAGAAAAATTTATTTTTAATTATCTTAGTACTGATAAAAAAATTCAATTTGTCTGACTTAATTAAAAAATAATTATTATAAATTTTAATATTTTAATATTAAAGAAAAATATTTGAAAAAAAAAAGCTTCGGCATTATTCCAATAAAAATCTATCGATAAAAATTCGGATGCGGAATTTTAAGAGATCTCAAAGTTGATCTGACCTCATCAATCTGATCGATCGATTAATACGATATATATACCGACTAAAAAACATAAACATAAATAAATAACAAAGTAATATTGTAGAATTTAAAAGCCCCGTTAATTTCGCCGGAATAACATGATCAGGGAGAGGATTGATCGAAATAAACTGATAGCCTCATAAATCGGCAACTAAATCATCGAGTATTCTAAAATTATAAATTATCATTTAAAAATAAATTCCGAGTTTTAAGTCCCAGTGATATTTTTTCGGATGATTAATTGCTGCATTGAGTACAACTGTAAGTATTCCCAGCACAACAACAGCAGACCGGAGAATATACATAATATAAGTTAATATTAAAAGTAGACGCGTGTCATTTCTCATGCAAAATTCATCATACACGTACATCACATCCCGACGGTGATGTGAGTGTTCAGTGCTCGCTGGACCCGAGTATAAGTAAGACCTCGAGTAACTTTCACATCGGCGATTGTCGGCACCGAAAATAATAACACACATGGGACACGGAGCCCACTCACATCTTACGTCTTATATATTTTATTCCTCACATGTGATATGATGCTCCTTTGCGCTACAGTCTCCACCAAGTCTCATACACTCACCTTACTTATATTTCTTTCTTATGTTCACTGTACAGCGAGAACCAAATTTCACTCTAATTGACGCTCCAAGATTCCCCAATACCTTAATGCCCACATACCACACACACGCTTTTCAAAGACCATTGCGTGCTTCATATTATATTTTAAATTTTCATCTCAATTTACAGTCCCACGGATCGATATATTTATTTTTAAAATCATACAAAAATAAATAATTTTTTAATTTACAAACCGTGGTTTTTATTTTCAAAATTCTAGCTCGAGGATTCAAGGTACGCTAAAATCAACCAGAATTTTTTATAAAAAACTCAACTGCCTACAAAAAAGGTTTCATATCATTTTTTTTTATCTTCAATATTTTAGCCACAATAGTACTTTAAACTTTTGGAAATTACTAATAAATTCTATGACGACTTTTGAACTTTAAATTCAAAATTTGGAAAAAAGAAGCAAGATAGAGCAAAATTGATAATACATTTTTTTCAGGAAATTAAATTTTCTATAAAAAAAGTCTGATGTGATTTTTTCGTATTTTCAATATTTACCCCAAAATTTTGAAGAATTTGTTTCTTAAAAATTCATCAATTAGAGACATCTGTCCTGACATATTTTATTTATAAATTCCCAGCAAATATCTAAATTACTGTCATCATAATATAATAACAAGTCACGTTAGATTGAATATTTAGAATGTCTATCAAAATAGTCCGAACAAAATGCGAAGCTACTGAACAGCTGCTGAAATAGTTGTCCATAGTTTTGGTAAAATAACACCCAAGTTATGCCTGACATTATATTATATACACACACGAATGAGTAGGGGAGAGTTATGTTACAAATTTATAAAAATTCTCTTATTATTTACTATTATTAATTTCAATTCGAATTTTGCATAAAATATCGGAACATTTGAAAAAAAAAAAAAAATCCTTCGAATCGTAAAATGAAAATGTCACTTGAATAAATAAATAAAACAAAAAAAAAAAAGTACCCCGACATACTATGCCGAAGTAATTCGCTTATTAAGTTCTGGGCTTTGACATTCCTTGGAAGTGAATGCCACGGACGTTTGCTTTGAGGGAAAATATGCCAAGAATCGTAAAACGCCGGGAAGTTACGCACAAAGAGGGGGAGGGTTAACCCTGCATTTAAACAAATTAACAATTACATAGAATGAGTCGCTTTAATTTCGACAATAGCAAGAATTTTCTTGGATTATCCGTGAAAAAATTTTTTATTGTCATAATTTGCACATATGTGATCATATAAATGCATATATATATAATTTTTTAACCAAAAAAAAAAATTATATAAAAAATAAAAAATTCAAAATTTATAATAAATTATTTTTTTATTCTTCATACAAAATTTTGGTGTAAAATTTGTTTGAAATTTTATGCGCTACAATTTTTAACCAACAAAAATTTTTTTTAATTTATAACTTTTGAATTATTTAAAAAAAATTAAAAAATTTCGGAGTTTTTTTTATTTTTCACGGGTAAAAAAATAAAAAAAAAAAATTAGCCTATAAGCGAACGATAAACTGATTACTTTTTGTGCGCCAAATGATAAGATATCCGCCCGTATCACATCGCGGATCCTTTTCAGAAGGTACAATAGAAAGGAAGAGTAAACCAGCGAAACCACAATGCCAATAATCAGCCGAGTGGTTCTATTCGATGAACCCCTTAAATATCTTCACCCCGAAAGTATACGAGACGATCACCGTTATCTTCAGCTCCTTTATGTCCTGGATTCTATAATAGAAGAAAATTTTTATTTTCCCCTTCCCCCGGCATCAGACTCTCGACACAGCACACATGAGCTACGAGCGAGATTTTTTACCCATCAAATCTTCCGGGTGAACTTGCAAGCGTATTTACACATTACACACGTGTAGTACAATATTATACAATATTGTCGGGTGTATGGATGCTCACGACTCCGGAAAATCCGAGGATTTGTATGTAAGCGTAAAGGCTTGAAGCCGAACGCAGCCGCCCTTTCATACACTCCGAGATAACCTTTTACTGCCTTCGACCTTTCAGATACATTGTACATTCAACATTATACATTGTGCATTATATCAAAGACTTTTTAATATCTTCCCATTTATTTTTATTCATTGCTATTATTAACTTCGGAGTTTAGATGCTAAATTCATGTTTTGTATTTTCGTTGTTTAAAAAATTGTTTGCTTTATACAAATTTTTTATTATTAATATTATAAAAATCTAACTTTTAAAATATTTTACAATAAAATTAAAACAACCAATAAAAATTAATCCTTGACGAAAATATTCAAATAAATACCCCCTCATTTCCTGTCAATAAATTAATAACAGTAATCGATTTAATAACAGTGGGATATCTATTATTAAGGCCCATTAAAAATAATTTAATACCAAACAATTAATTAAGCCCAATGTAGCAATAAAAAAAAAAAAAAAAAAAAAAAAAAAAAGATAAACGGATTGTTTATCATAATTTTTTGCGGCAAATACTTTCTATGTGGAACAAAAACAATCCAGCATGATAATTATTAAAAACAGTGATAGCGATCTCTTTGTCGAGATAGATAGATTGGGAATTAATTGTACCCGTTATCTCAATATTGAATCAAACATGACGAGTAGCCAGTGTCTACTGACAATATATATTTTTATTATTAATAAACCGGTATGTGCTTGAGTAAAAAATAATAACTTACAACAAATAAAATAACTGCAGCTGGCAGAAAGCTGAAAACTTCTGAGCTGTATCTACAGCGCATTTCTCTGTAGGAAAATATATCTACTATGGCTGTATAATCTTTAACGAGAGAAAGGCGATCACATTTCATCTCATTAGCTGCACTGGGCCCAACGGAGTAGAGGTTACATCAATTTATAAGCTAACCCGCGATTCAAGTCGAATAGTCTTAGTACTCAGTCCTCGGCTACTTACGCCGCCCGCCAGTTAATTAACACCGTGTTTTTTTAGTCTTTTTTCGCGTGAAAGTTTATTCTCAGAACACTCTCGTTGTACTTTAACAGATAAAACACCTCCATCGATAAAACAACTATTTTTGTTTGCATTATGTTTTTTTAAATGCCTCACTTACGCGCTTGCTTGAAATTGTTTAAGCTTTTTTTTTTTGTGAAATAATGAGTAAAAATTTTTTAATTGATAAAAAAAATTTTTTTAATAGATTTTTGAATAATCTATATTATTAAGAGAATAAGAAAAATTTTGTATCCAGGATAGTTATAGACCTTGTATCTGGTGAATTATTGACATTTTTAAAGATATAAGCTCATCCCGATGTTACACTAATCAAGAGCTTTCATTTGAATACCCACATCAATTTTTTATATATTTATATATATTAAATATATGAATATATGGAAAATATATGAAAATGCATGTGAGTACTTAAATGAAAGCTCTTGATGTGTGTAACATCGGGATGAGCTTATATCTTTAAAAACGTCAATATTTAAGAAGGTACAGTGCATTTTAAAAAAATTTTTTAATTTTTAAAAAATTACAAAAATTTTTGATCTGAAAAAATTTATTATACAAAATAATATATGGCCAAGACTGTTAAATAATTTTTTTCTATAAATTAAAATTTAATTTTTTGTCAATATAGAATTATATAAAATTTTTTCATATAAATTTAACAATTTTTTCCACGAAAAAAAAATCAATAAAGTTTAAAAATCATAAATCTCCAAAGCAAAAAGTAAAAATTTTATCTCGAATAATTAAAGCCCGAAACAAAAAATGAAGAGTTGAGAATAATCGTGATCAGTTGTATAAATAAAATGTATAAGCAAGTGCATGAACCCTCGGGTTATAACGTAAGCAAGCTCGCATGAGCATAATACAGAGAATAAATTAACTGGAAAAGGAGGTAATCGCACGCGTGTGTATATAACCGCTGATCCTCGTGGGTGATATGTACAAAGAGGTTTACATACTCATACCCATACCATGCTACACCTATAAGACCAATTGTCTCGGTTTATGTTTAGCCGGCAGCTACACCGCCAGTAATGTACTTTAACTGTAATGCAATGAAACATTTAAATGGTTTACTTAAATCTTTAAATTTACTCCTTTTTGTTTTATTTACCTCTATTTTATTTCCGATGCGATAATAATCGCTCAATTTATTAAAAGATAAATATTACTACAATTTAGGGAATAGAAGTACTGTAATTATATTTATGTTACATAATTTATAATTTATTTAAATTAATGATCGGTAAGCAGGAGCGTTATCCAGAAAAAATGACATGAATCCTTTGGTAATATGTGAGGTATATTATTAACATAATTTATGAAAAATAATTTTAATAATAATAATATAATTACGGTGAAAAATAATTTTATCGTGTTCGTGGATTCAAATATTTTGTATAAAAGAGCGTGAGTAAGTGTGTGTGCTACTTTTTGTGTGTTGAGCTGCCGAAACGATAAAAAATTACCGCGTACGTGGGCCAGTTTCCGTAAAAATAATTTAATAATAATAATATATTTTTTTAAATAATTTTGGATATTCAAATCTTTGTTTTTTAAAATTAAGGCTAAAGGATTAGAGCTACGAAAAAATTGACAAGGATTTTTTGTAGGAAATTTAATTCTCTAAAAAAAATTTTCTGAAATAATTTTTTCATATTTTTATTTCTTAGCTCACAATAATTAAATCAAAGTTAAAGATTTAAAACTTGAAGAAATAGACTATGAAAAATAATAATAATAATAAAATAAAATTAAAGGTGATGCTAGATATATATGTATATGCTTTGCGCAATTGAGTACTAGCAATAAAATGTGCTTCTAATGGAACTGAAAAGTTGGAGATATCTTGGCTGGTTCTTGTTCGGTTAATTAAATAAAATGGAAGCAAAATTCAATTTTTTGGACATTAAATTAGTAAATAATGCCGGTTTTTTCTGAGTAAGATTTGATCTTCGGTTGCCTCCAGGTACATATGCTACGTGAGAAGTTAATATGAACCCGGAATGGAATGGAATATACATCGCAAATAGTGACAAAAGACATGAGATATGAGAAAGAGGAAAAGGAAAAAGAGGACCGGTTTTTGTTTTGAATTTTTGACACTGTCACCCGATTTGATGCTTCTGATATTTGCCGATCTTTATGAACGCTGTAATTTGAATGAATAAATAGCTTTTATGTACGTGGTTTGATTGCTTTGCGATTATTTTTAAAATTTTTATGTGATATGAATTAAATAGTACTTTTGAATTTTTATTCTGGGTAACTGAAAGTTTTACTGTAAAAATAATTTTTATACTATTTTTGTTTTAAATTAATTGACTTTTTTTTTTAATTTAAACATTTTTTTAAATATAAAATTAGACTTTTCTAAAAGACTTATTTTAATTTTAATATTTTTTTTTAATTAAAAATTGAAATGATTTTGAATAATAATTTATTCTATGTATTTTAGTTGTAATAATGAATGAATCAGTGAAAGACAAACTTTGAAATTAAAGTTAAAAAAAATAATAAGTTAAACGAAAATAAAAATGATCAATTCACTGTTATCTTAATAGAATCAGGGTTACAAGTAACATCGGTTAGTTTTTAAGACTCATCGGCATGACGTTTCAAAACTCTATCAGGTTGATATGTCGATCAATCCAACATTAACATTAACC
The DNA here is from genome assembly GCA_000956155.1 of Cotesia vestalis. Lineage (NCBI taxonomy): Eukaryota > Metazoa > Arthropoda > Insecta > Hymenoptera > Braconidae > Cotesia > Cotesia vestalis. Next base: position 67,895 of record JZSA01001355.1, read on the forward strand.
ACTGCCACCTTCATCCAAGAAACTCAATTAAAATCCCAAATAAATATTTGATTATATTATTATTAATAATAAAATAATATAAATCAAATTTTTTCTTTTTTTTATTTTTATTAATTATTCTGCCTAAAAAAATTGATTCTTTAGCTTTAATTATTATTATATTTTGAAAAATTTTAATTAATAAACGAAAAACTATTTTATTTAGTTAAATTTTGAATTATTAAGTTTTAATTCAAAATTCCGGGTTAAATATTGAAAATACAAAAAAATCAGACTTTTTTTTTTGAAGAATTTAATTTCCGACAAAAATGGTCCGTGTCTTGCTTCCTTTCTCAAAAATTTGAATTTAAAGTTCAAAAGTCAAGTTATTGAACTGATCAGTACTTTCCAAAAATTTAAAGTACTGTTTGTGAATAAAATATTGAAGATAAAAATAAATGAAGAGATTTTTTTTGTAGAAAATTTAATTTCCTTCAAAAAAAGTCTTCTATTATTTTTTTGTATCTTTAATATTTTCTCTAAAATAATGATAATAATAATACAATCTTAAAATTTTATTTTTTAAAAAATATAAATCTTATAATAATAAAAAAAAATTATTTTAAAAATTACAGACAAATATGCACGCGTCGTTTCCGTACGACGGAAGCAGAGGGAGTGCTGGTGCAGGTGTCACAGGTGGTAGAGGCGTCGAATATGGAGTAAGACGTCCCGACGCTCTTTTGCCACCCCACGGGCTCGACCAGACGGATCTCGTCCTCAACTCGAGTCTCGTTGACGACCCCCAGGTGAGCGACGATGTACGTAATCGCAACGCACATTTTTAATTACTTATTATTAATATTATTTATATTTATTTATAATACCGACGGTCATCCTTAAAAAAAAAAATTGCGATAAAATCGGCTCCAGATATATCTATAGAAGGTATATTGATTGCATAACAACGTCGGAAGAATTTAATTTTGGTATCTACTTGGACGACGGACCCTCCCTACTGTAATTCCAAAGTATTCCGACCGGCCACAATATATAAATATATGTTCAATATATTTAAGCGACCGTTTGTTGTTTGTTCGATGTTATGACAGAGCTTGTGCAATCGTGAATTGCAATTAGAAATTAATTACATGCCCCAGAATAAAAATCATAGTCATTATTTATTATTATAATTATAATTGAGGTTGTTATTGATAAAGAGTCAATTGTTTGGTTTTAAAATAATTTTTTTTTGTCTTGCAGAACACTAATGTCGATGACGGAGGATTTATGAACGATTTACCTCTTCTTAAAAGTAAGTTATTTTCATTTAATTTTTTTTTTTTTTTATTACATCAATTACGCAAAAAATAAAGTGTGAAATTTTTATGAAAAAATTCATTTAATTTTTTTTGTAGTTTAAAAATTAAAAAAATATTTGTTTTTTATACAAATTTTTCAAACATCAATTTTCAGACAAAAATACTATTTTTTTTTTTTAATTTAATTTTTATAAGAATAAAATAAAACAACAAATTTTTTTTTATAAAAAAAATTCAAGCCTTTTTTTTTAATTTTTACTCAAAAAAAAAAATTCACACATGTAATTAATTATTAAAAGTTTAAATTATTATCTATGACTTAGAAAAATCTTTATATATTTTTTTTATTACTAAGATTTTAATTAATAGGATAAAATTTAAATATTAAAACAATTAATTAGCAGAAAACTGTAATAAAAGTAGACATTTATGACGAAAATACCATACGGTTAATTCTAACAAACATAAAATATAAAACAGAGTAGAATGATTTCCATATTGGGTGCGAAACACGCCTAAGTCACCTAGATATTTATCCACACACACAAACATAAAAATATTTTAACATTAAGTGTAAATGTGTATCGATAGACTTTCATTGATATTGCGCAAATATCGACGGCAAAACCCATCTCGTTCTGAGTCTTAGTTAAAATTCGATCAGCTCTGACTGGAGTCCACTATCGTCGCATGTGTGTGACATGAGTGGAGGTACAAACTGCTATCAGCTAAGTAAAGAGCCAATTCGATCGAGCAAAACAGCCATCGGTTGAAACACACAACATATTGGCTGTAGCTGATGCTGATTGTGAGTCGATTGAAACCAGTTGCTCGGTTATGTGTACTCTGCTCTGTAATCCAGCCGCGTACAAATTATACTTTTACGTGTTCATATGTTTATATTTATTATACACATAAATATATATATATATACATATATCTTTATATTAATAATGAGATTTAGAAATTTTGATCCCTGAAGTGACAAAAGTGCACACTCAATAAATGACGAATTAACGAGTGAGCCGCTGACTTTTTGGGCCCGAGGCGCCCTAATCCTCTAATGTGCCAATAAAACTAAAAATGAAAGGGTGTAAGAGTCACTCCCAGCAGCTGACCGACCAATCCGACATTCGAACAGAGTCCTACGACATAAGTGAACCGTTACAATTGGTTTTGCTTCCGGCGGAGTTGATTACCTAGGAAATTGTGCGTGTGCACGCGCCCAAAAGCTCCTGGCTTCTGACTACCTCGGAAATGGAGAGCTTATACGTTCTTTCATTTTCCCTACAAATTAAGTTACTCGATGGTGATTCCCTTTTCACTTCTAGTCTACCTTCGCAGCCTCCATTTTTTAAATTTGATAAAACGGTCGAAGAAAAATTCACTTTATTCGAGAGAAATATTTTTGAACCAAGGGAATCTTTTTTTAGAATTTTGTCATCTTGAATAAAGTTCAAATTTTATCATTTTATATTTTATTCGAGCTAAATAAATTTTTGTAAATGATTTTCTTTGAGAATTTTATAGGTGAAAATTTTTAAAACGAGGAACATCTATTAAAAATTATTAGTTTTTTATAATGGTTTAATAATTAAAAATTTCAAAATAATTCATCACGGAAATGATAGAATAATCTCATAGAGTAATATAAAAAAATATAGTAACAAAATTTACCGCTAAGTACTGTCAACTTTTTCATTTGAAGACTAGACTCGCGAGTTTTTAAAAATACGTCGTGAGTAAAGTAATTAAATCATTGTATTCCCTATAAATTTACATTAATTCAGTGCAAATTCTTCAAGAATAGATAATTAAATTATCATGAGCAAAACACGTTTGAAAATTAACTACTAATCGCTCTTGAACCGAAAAAAAAATAAAAAAGATTGAAAAACCTTTCGATAGTCAGAGTAGTTCAAATTAATTCCATTTACTATCTCCATTTGTCACTTCCAAAGAGAAATTTTCTAATTTCAGATACATTGAAATATTTTCACACATAAAAAAATTTATTTTGAGATATTTGAAAAAAATTGTCGATCAATAAAAATTAATATTTTTCTTTCGAAAAAATGATAAATTTGTGAATTTCCTTTTTCTGAAACACTTATTTAACATGCTAGTTTTTTTTTGGGTCTTCAAATTTTGAAGCTCCACGAATTAAAATTTCTAAAAATGTGATTACAGAGCAGAGTCACCGATAAAATACAAATAATTCTTACCCACGAATTTGCCACTAATTAACCTCTTAATTTACCCAAGCAAAGATGTATATCAGCTTACGTAACCGCAGATAGGAGCCAGATCGACGTCCTTGATGTAACATATATAATATATAATAATGCACATACATATAGATATACATATAATGGGTTAGTGATCTTTAACGATCTTTTCTTGATCAAGTGTTCTCTTTCATGTATAAAACCGCATCTCAACTGAACTCTTATTATACCTAACATCATCCTGAATCCTCGATCGCTATTATCATTATCATTATCATTATGCTGATGAGTAACCATGACTCAAAGGTAAATATATATAAAGATATGATGAATATTAATAAAAGTATAATCACAAGATCTCAATAAATCATCCTAGTTACTAACCCGATGTTTATAATTGAGATTATTTATCATATCATTCATTATTGGAACCTTTACCCGGACTCATTTCACCACAGGCAACTATTACTTAAGTAATTATAAATAATTAAGAATAAAGTAATTGGGTGAATGGGCGTAGATAAAAGTGACGGTCCATACTCCAAATAAAAGTAATTTTGGGTCAGAGTTGGAAGTAACGAGGCATATAATAACCCTCGATGACATTTTGACAAACAGCCATCTGTATTTCATGCCCCTGTGGTGAAGGACCTCCCCAAAAACTGGTACCCATGGAGAAAATTATAATAACAATAACGAAACTCGATCCGCCCGCGGGCACGCTTTTTTTCACTATTTTTTCACACCTCGAATACCTTGTCTACTCGAGACACATTGGTAATTCTATAGCATTTGTCCCTTATTACCATTGTCGAGCACCCGACAATCACAATTGTCCCACTGCTATTGTCCAAATCTCAGTATTATACTCCGTAAGACTCATAGTTGCCAATTTTAGCATTTCCAAAACTTAACTTTTATTTTTCTAGAATCTCTCTTTGGTTTTCGGCTTGGGATTTGGCTACGGAAAATGCTAAATTCTAAAACATGTGGATAGGTGAGAGCAAGAAGGAAAAAGAAGAAGAAGGATTTTAGGGTAAAAGGGGACAAAAACCGTTGTGGGCTAATAAGCGGGTAATCTAGGGACTTGGTATGTGGTCGGTGTTTATCCCCGGGTTTTATTACAAATTTACTTCCCTCGGGTTTTTTGTGTAACTCGAGCCTGATAATAGTTTTGTTACACTAGTATTTTTGTATTACTGGTTGTTAGATGTAACCAATGTTTTATTTCTTAAAAAAAAAAAAAAAAAGGAAATTTTTTCAGGTGACGCAAAATTTTTTAAAAACTTTAAATATGACTGGAGAATTTTTTTTTTAATAATTTATTGATAATAAAAATAAATAAGAATTTTTTGGCTTAAGAAAAAATATTGAAATTAATTATTTTGAAGAATTTGGTCATATTAAATTGAAAAAAATAATTCTAAATGAATTTTTCTGGTTGATTAAACTCAAAAATACATTTTAAAAATTTTTTTTCTACCTTTCAAAATTGTAAAAAAATTATAGTCAGCAAATAAAATTTTTTCAAGCTGATTCATAATTAAGAAATGACTTTTTATCTTGTGAAATATTGACATTTTTAAAAATATAAGCTCAGCCCGATGTTACACTCATCAAGACCTTTCATTTAAGTACCCACATGATTTTTTCATATATTTATATATATTATATATATGAGTATATGAAAAATATATCAAAAATGCATGTGGGTACTCAAATGAAAGCTCTTGATGAGTGTAACATTAGGATGAGTTTATTTTTTCAAAAACGTCAATATTTAAGAAAGCACAGTACAATGTCTTTATTTAATAAATCAAAATTTTAATTTTTTATAGTTCATATAGTGACTTTAAGATTGCAAGTAAAAACAATTTTACAATCAATAAATTTTTCATTGAAAAATTTAATTTTCCTCTGAAAAAATCGTATGTGCACTGAAACAAAGTTATTGCACCCTTGGAATGCTTAATATCTCGAGTTATCCACTCCCTTGAGAGGGTGGGTTTCCTTATACTGATACTTATACTTATAATATAAACATAAACGGTCAAGTAAAGAGTAAAGAGTAAAGAGTAAAGGCATATCGCGAATCTCGCTCAGTTCAGCGGATGCTAAACTTCCACAGAGCCGCGGGCCCTTGCATCTATCGACAGCCTCTATTATTATTATTATTAATATTTATTATACATTGAAGTAATTCTAAAACAATTTAATTGGACTCAGCTCTTGGATCTTTGCAAGTAAGAAATAAAAATTAAGATCAATCAGATATTATATTAAATGCCGCTGCGATCACAAACTTTTAACATAAATATTATTTATTTTATAAACACTTTCGCAATAATAAAAAATAATAATAATAAATGTGTGCTGATACCCGTGAGGCTTTCAATACCTCGGGCTAGCACGCGCACGTTTTCTTTCCGCCCTTTTTTATTTATATATATATCAATTATATTATATAAATTATATAAATCAACTATCTGGGCTACGTTTAATATATTATTATTGTATGTCGAGATTAGATACATTTACTACTTCTATATATGTTGAGGATAATTTATAATTCATAAAATTAATTAAACGTGTCAAGTATTTTGAAATGAAATTCGAATAAATTCAATTAGCTGTTTATTATTAACCACGACTAAAAAGTTAATAAAAAAAAAAAAATGTTATTTATGGCTTGAGAAGTTTAAATTCGTCGTAATAATAATCGATTTCGAGACAATAAAATAAATAATTTAAATAATGGCATGTTTAAGCTGACGGGTAATTTATAATAAAATTTTTATAACTTTTGAACTTTAAAAAAAAAGATATGAGTTTTAATAGTTGTATGTATGAATTTTGAATTTAAAAAACCCGGGTTTTTATTTTTCATTTAACTATCTGTCGACATATTTATTGAACGTTTAGCTTGATGCTTGATGCTCGATAACAAATGATTGCAGGAGTTTATTATGACATGACCCGTTAAACTTTCACGAGCCTGAGCTCTAGTGCATAGAAATATGTATGATAAACTCTCGCACATTCTCTTTTACCTATTTTTATTAGTTTTGTGGATAATAATTTTTAATGTGGGATTTTTATTTTTATAAGTTGCTAGAAAAAAATTTTTAATTTTAAATTATCGAACAAAAAAAGGAAATTAATTTTTTTTTTTTTAATTAATTTTGCACTTGTGAACTTTGAACAAGGATCCAATAATTGATTTTTTAATTAAAAATTATATTTCTTTTAAGCAACAAAAAAAATTAATGTTAATCATGGAGAATTCGATTAATGATCAATGATTATTTTTTAATAATTAATTTTGAACTTTGAGTAAAATCAAATGCTTTTTAGTCAACTTGTAACTAAATTTTTTTTTAATAATTAACACTAAATGTTAAGCTTTGATAAAAAATTTTGATTAATGATTTAATGATTGATGAACAATTTTTAGCAATAAATAAAAATCAAAAGATTTTTTTATCAAGTTAAAATAAAATTGTGAATACAGTAATAATGAATGATTAATGATTAATCATTGATAATTGATGATTTATCATTTTTCATAAACTTTTGATTTTTTATCTAGTGACAAGAAAATTTTTAATTAAAATTATGATTAATGATATCATTAATAAATTAATAAAAAATTTTAAGCTTTAAGTTAAGATCAAATGATATTTTGTTTGTTTAAAAAATTTTTTTTGATTAATCTAATGATTTATCTAATAATATATGATTAATGATTAATCAAAAATTTTTATCTGTAAATAAAGATCAAAAGATTTTTTTATTTGTTTAAAAAAAAATTGTGAATACAGTAATAATAAATAATTAATTATTAATCATCTTTCTTTAATTTTTATTTACGATTAAAATTCAAAAAATTTTCTATTTCTTCAAAGAAAAATTATAATTAATGAAATAACTTTTAAATAAAAATCAAATGATTTTCTGCCAAGATAAAATTTTTTTTTTTATTAATCTGATGATAAATGATTAATGTTTTATATTTAATGATTAATGAATAATAATTAACAATAAATTCTGAACTTTAAGAGAAGATCAAATGATTTTTTTTAATAAAAAAAATTTTTTGATTAAACTAACGATTATTATTTAATGAAAACTGTTATAGATATAAAACAATCAGACAGAGGAGAAAAAGGAATGTTATCAGGCAATGCCCAGCCAGTGGATGTGTTTTGCTCGGTACCAGGAAGACTATCACTGCTAAGCAGCACCAGCAAATATAAGGTCACGGTCGCCGAGGTTCAAAGACGACTCTCACCACCCGAGTGCCTGAACGCGAGTCTTTTAGGCGGCGTTCTAAGAAGGTGAGGCCGTAATATAATACAATATAATTAAATACTATTTAAATCTACAATTTACAATTGATACCAGCGAAGTAAAGAGGGAAGAAAGGAAAGAGAGTGGAGACAGCCGATTGCCCATTGCCTATTGCTGATTGCCGATAGTTGATAGTTTAATCTCCAATCAAATCCAATGTTTGCTAATGAAAAATAATCTGTTGATTCTCACACACCTGTGCCATCAGTGTCCACCTATCCACCTATCTCGCGAGACATACTGACCCCATGCTAATGACCCTCTCGCTACAAAGCTCTTTCTCTTTCTCTTTCTCTCCTCCTCTCATTCATAAGGCCAGTCACCAATAATTATTTACAATCTTTATATTCATTCATATAATATAACAGTATCTTGTCGTATACCTTTTTTTTTATTTTTAGTTTTTATTCCGCCCTGTCAAATATTTCATACGTCTTATTTATTATTCAATTTTATCTCAAGTATTTTTAATTATTCATTTTTTTATTATTTTATTTAAAAAAAAAAATTTTTTTAATTTTAATTTAAAAATTAAAAAAAAAAAAAAATCAACTAAAAAAATAAATTTTTAAATTTTACTTGATAAAAATAGAGATTTTTATTTTTTAATTATTTCTTAGACGGATTTTTTAAATTTTCAAAACTTTAAAAATTATTAATAAATTATTTTTTAATAATAAATCTTTAGTAATTAATAATAGTATTAATTCTGATCGAGTTTAATTAAAAAAAAAAAACCCTACAATAACTATCTGATAATTTTTACTATTAAATTTCTCCCTGAATTTTTGTTAAGCTTGAACATTTACAATAACTAGATGATAATTTTTACTACTTAATTCTCGCGGTTTAGTTGTTATTGATTTATTGAGACATTGGTAAATTCCCAAAGTGGAGCAATTCACCCGGTCGTTAGCCAGAGATTAATTTTATGAGAGTTTAGCTCGCGGGTCTTGTGACGCCGATTGTGAGAGATTTGCATGTATATGGAGCTACTGGCAACTAGCTACTAGCTACTAGTTACTAGACGTGGACTTCACTGAAGGAGAATTAATGTCTGTTATGATTATGGCTGGTAACTGGTATTATACTATATTATGCATGCATGATGATAAATAAGGTACCGAGTTTGGACATTCGAGTACCCGTGGCCGGTCTATCAGGATGATTAAGGATTAAGTAATAGATAGCGCCTGATAAAACAACAAAACTTCCTGGGAAAGTTATTAATCAGGGGCTGGTGTTGTTTTCCGGGCGTTACAAAAACCTTACCAAGGGATATTAATTTACCGTTGGAGAAACCGTAACTTTATAAAGTTGTGATGGAGAATTATTATTATATATATCTAGATTTTTTTTTTTTTTTTCTGGAAGCTGTCTTCTTGTTACATAAGAGAGTAATAAAGTTCATGTTTTTTGGGATGTAAAATATTTTTGCTTGAAATTTAATGAAGTTTTTAATTGGTTTTAATATTTAATTTTATTTTACTAGATAAAATTAAAAAATTTATTTTTACTCTAAAATTTGTAAAATAAAATGTCATTTTTTTAAATTGGAAGTTTTCAAATAAAATTAAGCTTAATTAAATAATTTGGAGTAATAAAAAAAAAATAAAATTCAATGAAATTTTTTAAACGAAAAATTAAATAATTTTTCTAAAGTTTAAAAAATTAATTTTGATTTTTATAAAATAAAAAATTTGAATTTAAAATTTATAAAACTAATTATTTCAACACTGGACAAATTTTAATACTATCTTAGATGATTAACAGACAAAATTTCGTATTGTAAATCATACAATTAAATTTTCTTCCTCCCAAAATAAAAAAGCATGCACGTAAAGTGCGTTTTAATGATCTTCGGGATTTATTTTGAGATTACAAAGAGTAAAATTGTCTGGTTGAGGAGTAATCACGAAACGGCGACAAGAGACAGAGGGTCCTCGCCGTCACCATCCTCATCCTTGTTCTCATGTACACCATGTAATAATAGGAATGATAGTAGTAGCAATAGTATATAATATAATACAGTAGTCGACGGGCTTTATAGTGGATATAAAGACGTTGGTTGCGACGGTAAAAGAGCGCAGACGGAGGATATCGTTTCTCAAGAAGACAAGCCACCGTAATGAGTCAAGCATGCTTCGCATCACGTCCGGTGCTCATTTTTTTCGTTTTAAATCATTATTGAAATAAATTTTCCTTGTGAATATTTAACGCAAAAACTTGCTCGGGTATTTTTTTTTTGCTTGTTATTATTATTATAGTAGTTGTAATCGGTTTAAATTATTCAATCAGTAATTTTAAAAATAAATTTTTTAATTTTATAATTTAATAATAATTTTTACAAATACATTTATTTGAAAATTAAAAAAAAAAATAATTACAAAATTTATAAAATAAATTTTTTAATTATTAAATTATCTGTAGAAAATTCTAAATGATTAAAATTTAATTAAATTAAAGGCCTTGTTATTTAAAAAAAAAATATAATTTAAATATTTATTAATTTTTTATTAAAAATCTTAAAAATTTTTTTATTTAAACTTAAAATCTGAAAAAAAAAAAGATTTCTGTTAAGTTTAATATAATTATTTTTAATATAAATTTTTTCCATAGAAGGCAATAATGTGTAATGTATAATAAGCTTGTAAGAAATAATAAAAATAAAAAAAAGGATTTCGAAAACCGTTATGACGATGATGGATCGGTAAAAAATATGAGAATTGAATTGAAGAATCGAGGATGTAGGATATAATGTAATATAATAAGATAATATAATATAAGATGGGAGTTTAGCCAGTACATGAAGTAAGAAATAAATCTGTAGCACTGATTGTAAGTGGAGAAAGAGAAGAGTATGTTGTACGTTGACGTGAGCTTGCTCAATAGTGACTATACTGAATTATTGACACGACGGCAATAGAATATGCTAATTACAATTATGACAAAGTTACATTATACTTTTAGTATTGTCGGTGATTAATAGTTCGCTTTTGTAAATTCATCGCGAATATTTTTGTACTCGATGATTGAGATGTGCTTTCAGATTTGCCATTATAATTGTTACTTTTATTTTTTTTGTCAATGGGAACTGTCGCGTGAGAAAGTCACGAGAGAGAGCCAACAATTTTCTTTAAATTTGTTGTTTTATTCAAATTTGCTCGTTTGTTTTGCAGAGCCAAGTCGAAAAATGGAGGCAGGTTGTTGAGGGAAAAGCTCGAGAAAATTGGGCTTAATTTACCTGCCGGCAGGAGGAAGGCTGCTAATGTTACTCTACTTACGTCATTGGTTGAAGGTAAATTATTTTGTTATTAAAATTTATTATTTTATAATTTTTTAAAATATTTATAAAGTTTATTTTCATGATAAAATTTATTTTTTTTTTTAATTTTGGTCAATTTTTTATTATTAAAATATATTTAAAATTTATAAGAAAATATATCAAAAATTTTTAGTGATAAAAAATTTTTGAACTATAAAAATTTTCTTGAATTTTAAAATTGATGCTCTTAGTTTGAAATTTTTTTGTTTTTTAAATTAAAATCAATTTTTTTAAGTGTAAATTTTTATAAAAATTACTGCAAAAAATTTTAGTATTTTTAGCCAAGCAGAAACATTCTTAAATTAATTATTTTAATGAAAATTTTTTTATTATTCTTTTCCTATATTATTATTAAAGTTTAAAATATTTTTTAACAATATTTTACATATAATTAATTAATTAAGTCTAAATAAATTTTTTTCACGATAAAATGTTGGGTCAAAGTTAACACATAAATATCTTAAATAAAAAGTAAATCTAACTTGAGCTCCTGATCGACATTAAGAACAAAATAAATAAATATATCAATCGTGATGGTTATATCGACGGTATTGAGATTGAGACGTCAGCGAGCGAGTAGAGTCTTGAGCTCCTATCAGACCGCAGTAACAAGTGCGTTTTTTTTTTTTTTACTGTTAATCGAGAGCTCTCCGCCTCTTGCATTGTATTGTGTAGTCTTGTACAACATTATACCCACTAAATAAAGAAAGAGAGAAAGACAGAGCAAAGAAGATGAATAAAGAAGAGATAAGAGCGTATAGATCATCAGCCCTAAACCTGCCAGTCTTGAAGACAATGTTTTAACGACATCGTCGAAGTTTGTCAGTACTAAGAGACTCCGAGAAGTATTATTATATATTGTATACAGTGTGCTATCCTGGTGAAGACGTTGATTATAATTTACGAGCATTACCCCAACATAAAACACCGTCTTTAACCTTTGCTTTAACGAACCCCGTCGCATAGCGCTGAGTATTTTAAATTATTTACAACATTTAACTGGCTTTTATTTATTCATCAAACAGAGACTCAACACTCTGAATCGTCCTTAAATCATCTCGCGAGCTTGAATATTTTTACTGAGTAATTTATTAGTTGGTTTCTTTTATCTCCGCTAGGCGGCGCATGGTCGATACATGCGCTCGCTAGTGAAACGGCCGGGCTAAGGTATTTGCTCAATTTCAAAGACTAACACGCATTGCGCGTAATATTATTTAATAAGTACATTTGTACTAATAAATTAGAAGACATTTTTTTGTAAATGCCTTTCTGAATAAACTACTAAGCCAATGCACATAAAACTTATACCAAAAGATGCACCGTGTTTCGGAAAAGGTTTTAGTATGTAATACATGCTCAATTACTCATTTTTTACTTGTATTTTTTTCGTTTAGAAAATAATTAGTTTTAATTATTTATTCATTCTTTTCAATTGTCATTTATTTGGAATAAAAATAAAAATTCTATTATTCGTTTGGTACTTTGTTCAATGGACAGTTATTTAGTCAATGATATTTAGTTTAATATAAAATAAAATTTAAATGATTAATTATTTTGAAAATTTGGTTTAAATATCAGGATAAAAATAAGGAAGCAAACTATTTGAGTTTTTATAATTGTTTTTCAATTTTTTAATAAGATGTAAAAGTAAACTGAATATTTATTTTTTATCATCTGTCTGTGATAATAAATTAAGACATTTTTTAGTGCCTTATTTTAAAAAATATAAAATCAATAGATATTTAATTAATTTAATAAAATTCATTGTTTTATAGAGAATATTTTAAGTTGATAAAATTTTATCGATATTTTTTTAGTTGAAAAAAAATTAAATTTTTATTTAAAAAATTTTTAGAATTTTAGTTTTAATTATGATGCCAATTTAAAAATCTGTTTTATTTTTAAAGACTAACTTAAAAAATTTCAGGAATAAAAAATTATCAATATTTTAAAAAGTCATTAAGAATATTATTGCACAATAATAATAACATTGAATCAACTAAACAATTAAATTTAATACAATATTAAGCGATAAAAACTAAAAAATGAAAATAAATTGTCAGATTTCTCTAGCACTTGCCACCCACGGATTTAAATAACTACTCGAGCATATTAAAGTAAACATTTGCCGATACTTAAAAATAAAAATATCTAAAAGCCTCTACTCAGATTCATTTCTAGAGCGTACAATGATGAGAGTGAGATAGGTACCGTACGTTAGAAAAAATAAAATAAAAATTTGAGCTTGAGTAGAGAGTTAGAAAGAAGGTGATATGATAGGACGTAGGATGCCCACGCTCATACGGTCATACTTGGTTCCTGGTCATACCGCGGTGATGAATAAAGAGAGTCCATACATACTACATACTACATACTACATACAATATATATTATATACTACATAATACTAACGGCATTGCGAAAGTGTGGGAACCGCCTCTTCCATTACATGCCTTTAGCCTTTTGCCTTCTCTTCTTTCTTTAGACTCTGCGCTGGGTATCGAGACACCGGTACAGGTACCAGGTGCCAAAGGTCCCGAATCTCGAAAATTTTTTAATTTTTCAGCCCACTTTGCTTCAATGTATGTAATTACATCCATTACGTTGCATAATTATATTTTTTCTTAAGATAATTGTTCGGAATTACTTAATCGATATTTTAAAATTTTTAAAAACTTTCCAATTTTTATTTTTCCGGAATGAAAAATTATTGATTAAAATTTTATCGATCAAAATTATTGTTGAGTATTCAATAAATGATTATTGAATTTAATCGTGATAAGAGCGCGACAGGTGTAGCGGTGTGACATTAAATGATCGGTATCTAAAATACATATATATATATTTAAGTATCTATTCTTAGATCAATCACGTTCACTCGACCGCAAACGCTGCTCCATTATCCTCCTCGATAATGATGAAACTCTTCGGTATTTCGACTATTCCTTCATATCATATAAGAATATATACTTGTATAAGTCTATGTCTGTATAAATCAAAAGTATTCTGCCCAGTTTTCGTAATATTTACCGATTAATTTCATAAATTTATCTGGAAAATACCGGCGAGTTAAATCGAAAGTATTGAGCGATAAAAATTAAATATGTTTATTTAATTAAGGATTGTTTTTATTTTTTATAAATTAATCCTAAAAGATAGAAATAATTTTTTTTAACAATTTAATTTGTTTAAATTAAACAGAAAAATTCTTTAACTTAAAATTTTTTTAAATAAGTGAATTTTATTTTATAAAAAAATTTTTTGACTATTGAGATTTTTAAAAACATAAGCTCATCCCGATGTTACACACATCAAGAGCTTTCATTTGAGTACCCACATGCATTTTTTATATATTTTTCATATATACATATATATAATATATATAAATATATGAAAAAATGATGTGGGTACTTAAATGAAAGGTCTTGCTGAGTGTAACATCAAGATGAGCTTATATCTTTAAAAATGTCAATATTTCACAAGATATTTATTAAATTGCACCGTAAAAAATTTTTTTTATTCTTTTAATAATATAGATTAATAAATTTAACAAGATTATGTTATAAAAAAAATAATAAACACAATCTGAAAGCAAAAGATAATGTCCCGATTACTGTAACAACAAAATAATTGCCGACATAAAAATGTTTTAACAATTTCCATCGATAGCGTGTTTTTATTTTATTAAACCAGTGTACGGTGACCAGTGACACGTGTCGTGTCACCCGACGACGTGACACGATAATAACCTACTAGATTTCATTCTTGTTAAAAATAAAACGCGAGGGAAAAAATTTCACAAGATCCGTTAAAGCATTTTTCCGCTAAAAGATAAAATAATAATTTTGTACCCGATAAAATTATCATTTAATCTTGAGTGATAAAGTTACGGATTTTTTCTCCATTTTTTTTTTTTTTCGTTCCTTTTGCGTTACACATGATTACAGTAAGAGAGTTAACGAATGTGAAAGTGCAAGATTTATACGCCGTTTACGCGGCTGACGACAATCTCCCAGAGAATCCGGTAACGAGGTCTTATTTTCGAGGCTCTGACACACTCGTGATGAGGATTCATTGTCGACCCACCTATTATAACTATCTTCCACGTCCTACTCCTTGTTTGTTATTATATATTAATTTTTTTTTTTTTTTTTTTTTTTTTTACACAATCCTGACACTTAATACTTGAACCAAATACAATCCAGATACCTACTCACTTTTATAAATTTAAGTGATGGATTAATTTTTTATGAAAGAAAAAATTTTTTTTTTTTTATTTTTTAAATTTGGAATTTTTTTAATAATTTTTTTTTTGCAGGGATTTAATTATTATAAAAAATTTTCGACCAAAAAAAAATCAACAGTTAATTTTTTCTGCTAATTAAAAAAAATCGAAATAAATTTTTTTAATTTATAAATTTTATTGAAAAAAAATTTTTTTTTTTATTTTTCAAATTTGGAATTTTTTTATTAAATTTTTTTTGCAGGGATTTAATAAGATAAGACAGTTAATTTTTTCTACTAATTAAAAAAAATCTTAATAATTTTTAAAAATTTATAAAATTAATTGAAAAAAAAATTTGACAGGACGAGGAAAGTTATGAAAAGAAGGATAAACGAGAGAACGAGGAAGAAGGTGAATGGACGTCGAAAATAAAAACGTAGAATAGAATAAAAAATATAAAAATTGCTCTGAGAGTGTGAGTGCGAGTGTGTAAGAGCAAGTAAGAGCCAGAGGACTGAAAGTGGGACGTTTTTTGTTGCAGGTGAGGCTATTCACCTTGCCAGGGACTTTGGATACGTGTGTGAGACGGAGTTCCCGGCGAAGCAAGTTGCCGAATACCTCAGTCGGCAGCACTGCGAGCCCCAGGACTCGTACAGGAGAAAAGAGCTGCTTCATGCCACCAAGTATGCTTCACTTTTTTTTTATTCAATTAAATGAAGTTGAGTTTGATTTCTGACCGACTTCTTTCCGATTTTCAGACAAATCACCAAAGAGCTGATGGACCTGCTGAACCAGGACAGGTCGCCGCTGTGCAACACCAGACCGGCACATATCTTGGACCCCAATATACAGAGACATTTGACCAATTTCTCTCTGATATCTCACGGGTTTGGAAGTCCGGCTATTGTTGCTGCTTTGACAGCAATTCAGGTAAATTTTATTATTTTTTTCTCATGAAAAAAAAAATTAAACTTTTATCAGAAAAAAAAAATATTAAAATTTATTTTTAGTAGTCAATTTTTTTATATATTTAAATTGGATAAAAAATATACAAAATACAGGTATAAAAATATTTAAAAAATTTATTAAATATCAATTTAAATTTATGACATTAAATTTGACAATTTTTTTAATTTTCTTTAACAAAAAAAATTGTTTTAAAAAAATTGCATTTTTAATTTATTAAAATTTCTACAAGTCTATTTTTTTAATAATTTTTTTTTTGCTATAATTTATTTATTAAAGAAAATTAAAAAAATTTTGAAGTGACAGTAAATTTAATGTCATTTTAAATTTGTGTAAAAAATTAGCTATAATAAATTTTTTATATTGTCTTACGTGATTTTTTTTATACTTGATAATATATTTAAATTACATTTAAAAAATATAAAATATGTTTAAAAATTATAAAAATAAACTCAGCCGATATTTAATAATTTTTTTCATCAAATAAATTATGGCAAAAAAATTGGCAATTATAAATTAAAAAAAAAATTAAAAATCCAATTTTTTAAAAATAATTTAATTTAAATTAATTTTTTTCATGAGGATCAATTTAAAAAAATAAAATACTGACAAAATTATTAATTTTCAGAAATTTTTATCGGAATCACTGACGCACCTGGAAAAAATGTACCCCGGTAACGGAAGCGGTGTCACGAGCAGTCAGCAGTCCTCGATGGAGAACAAGAACAAGGACGGATCCTTGATGAACGACATGAAAAAGTGACGCCCGGAAGACCCGCCTACCTCAAACGTGGTCACGTCAATCAGCCACTCTTGGCCCTACAATTAATTAATCTTTGCACTAGTCCAAGACTAGATTTCAGTGGACCACTAATTGTACATTTATTAAAGAGGTTGGCTGGTCAAGGTAACACCAATCTTGTAAAAATTACATTTTTAAATCTAATATCAAAAATTATATATTATATATTTACGCATAAGCGTTTTTAAATTTTAATGAGCTACACACTGTATATTATTACTTTATTATGTATATATTATTATTAATTATTATTATTATTATTATTATTAAATAGTTACTCGATATCGCTTCCATTCTTAAAATACTAAGTACGTTCCTTAATCTTAGTACCGTTTTATTTTAAATACGTAATTTGTTGTAATAAGTAATAAGTAATTAGAAATTAACGTCGATTTTTATTAATTTAAATTGTATTAAGCCGTCCGAGGCTAATTACTTACTTAATGTTTACCTGCAATGCTCAGATCCTTTTTTTTTCTTTTTTAATAACAATTTATTTGAATTAAAAAAAAAAAGCCGAATTTTTTATTGTAAAATTTATTAATTAAAATAATGAAAATTAATTTAATTCATTGAAAAATTGATTATAAATTTTTGGATTTTTTTTTTTATAATAATTTTATGTTTGAAAATTAAAAAAAAATTATTTATTTGATTTAACAGAAAAATTTTTTAGTTAAATTTTAATTATTTTTTTTATTAAAAAAATTAATATTATAAATTATTTAAAGAATAAAATTCTTCTAAATAAATAAAAATTTTTATTTTTATAAACAAAATTGTTTAATTCTTAAAATTAATTTTTACGTTTAATTGTAAAATTTATTAATTAAAAAAATGAAAATTAATTCAATTAATTGAAAAATTGTTTATAATTCTTTGGAATTTTTTTTTATTTTGATAAAAATTTAAACAAAATTTTAATTTGATTTTAGCGAAAAAATTAATTCAAAATTTTATAAAATAATTTTTTACTTAAATTTTAATCCTTTTTTTTTATTAAAAAAAATTATTTAAAAAATTAAATTTTTCAATTAATTATTTTAATTTTTATGTGAAATATTTAAAAAAAAAAAAAAAAAATTTTCCTTAAATTAATAAAAAAAAAAAAATAATTCTAATAAAAATGGTGCCAATGCAGAAAAAAACTTGCCATTATAAATGTGCCAATAAAATATTAAAATAAAAATCGCAAAAATTTTTTTGAATTTTAAATAAAAAATAAAAAAAGGAACGATCATTTACATGACGATGTTATCAAGTACAAGATCGGGTAAACCTGAGACATATCTAACTTTGTAACTAATTACTAGAATTAAAAAAAAATATAAATAAATTCTCTATAAATGAATATATAAATATATAAATATATTGAAAATATTATTATTAAGAAAATGTTTTAGTTGTTAAGAAAAAATGAAATTTAAAAAAAAAAAAAAACTCGAGAGCATATTTTTATGGTGTGTTCTGAGAAATAAAAATTGTACAGAACATTTTAATCTTTCTTGTGATATAATCATACAATATTGTCAAATAAATAAATATCTTAATAATAAAATAAATAATTAATTTGATTCGTGAAAGCAATTAGAAAAATAATAACTGTTAAAAACTATTTCACATAAACGGTTCTTTTTATCGCGACTTGATAGAGCGTAGGCTGTAAGATAAAATAATTATTTATCGAGTAAACGGTAAAATGTAGAAAAATATTTTTTTTTCTACGGAGAATTCTGTGCCAACTGTGAGAAAAAATAATAATTATTATTATTAATTATTAATAAAAAGTAGATGTGTTTTGTTCGGCGCTGCGTTGAGTCTAATCTTGTAAAATAATACTCAGATTGTTATTAAAATTATTGATTTACTTAAGTAGTACATTATATATTTAAACGATTCATTTTTGTATATTGGTGTGTGATAAATGAATAAATAAAAATATTGTTTATAAGTAAGCTAATTATTGACTTTTTATTTATTTAAAAATATTAGAAAATTAAGCGCGCTTTTATTTAAATATTTATTTATCGATAATTTAATTTATACACAGTTAAAAATTTTTTGTTAAAAATTTAACATTCATTGTATTAAATTAACACAAAAAAGTGTTAAATATTTAACACAAACATTTTTAAAAAATAATAATAATTTTTAAAATTTTTTTAACAAATCAATTATAATAAAAAAATGCTTTTAAAAATTTTCACTTGTAATTTTTATTAATTTTTACACGTGGAATATTTTCATTATAATAATTTAATTAATGACATTAAAGTTAGCAGCCACTTGATTATTTATTAATTTTATTCAACAAACAATTTTTTTCTGAAAAACTATTCTTTAAAAATTGCATTTATAATTTTGTAAAATTTCTAGATATCAATTTTTTTTTTCTTATTAATTTTAGCCATAATTTATTTATTAAAAAATTCTAAAAATTAATAAATATCTGCTAAATTAATTCTCATATTTAATTATTAAAAAATTCTAAAATAATTTTTTATATCCGTCAACTTCAGTATAAAAAAAAATTGAATTTAAATTTGCCGCCAAAGCAACAGTTGAAAACAGCGCGCCAAGCGGAGGCTTCTAGAACTACGGAGCTAATAATTATTGCACGTCATCTGACTCTTCAATTGAACCTAAACAACACCGATAATAGTTTATAAAAAATCACAGTGCCAATAAATAATTAAAAAAATGGCTTTAGTTCCACTAGAATCCAATCCTGAGGTAAATTTAACGTTGAAACAAAACTAGTTACTTTTTATTGTGCATATATTTACATAAATTGACAGTAATGTATTTTGTGTTTTTACTTTCAGGTTATGTCAAAGGTAAACCGGACCAAAATTGAGTATAAAAAAAAAAGTTATTTATTTTTAATTAGTTAAAAGTATTTTTTTTTTATTTATTTAATTTTTTAAATCAATTTTTAGGTTAGAAAAAATTTTTCATCTTCACTATACTATTTTTTTTATTTATTTAGAATTGTTCATATTTTTTTTTTATTCTAAAATTTTAATATTTTGTTTTTAGAAAGCTTAAAAAATTATAAATTAATAATTTTATTTAAAACTGACAGTTTATCCATCAAATCGGAGTACCATCAAAATGGATCCTCCATGACGTTTACGGATTGGACCAAGAATTGCTGCAAATGGTTCCTAGACCAGCTTTGGCTCTTATTTTACTTTACCCAGAATCTGAAAAGGTATTTATTTATTTATTAAAAAAACCTAACATATATGTTATTAAATATTATTATATACTAAGAAGAAAAAAAACAATCATCAAATTTCTGTTGATTTTGTGTGGATGGTTTTTTATTTTCACGGCTAAAAAATAAAAAAATTAGGAAGACAAATTGACAAGTAAATATTTTTTAAAATTAGTTTTCCAAATAAATTTTTTCGTAAAAAAAAATTTTAATAATTTTACAGGCACAATCTTACAACGCAGAATTGGAGGCAAAAATTAAGGAAGAAGGTTTGGAGCCGCCAAAAAATGTTTTTCACATGCTGCAGTGCGTCCCCAATGCCTGTGGAACTGTTGCTTTAATCCACGCTATTGTCAATAATCTTGATAAGTAAGTTTTTCAGAAAAAAAAAAATTACAATTCTCAAAGTTATAGCTGTTTGTGTTGACCCAGTTCAAAAAAAAAATCCTTGCGGTGACTATTATAAGCCTAAAGGAGATTCATCTAAAATTAATCGGATAAAAAAAATTTTTTTCTAAATTTTCGGGAAAAAATCAACAATTAATTGGTCATAAAAAATCAAATTTTTGAAGAAAAAAAAAATCCTTCGATCAGGTCCAAGATTTAGCTATTTATAAAACTAAGTTTATTATTCGACTGATTTTTGATAAATCTCCAACTTTGGGAAGTATAATTTTTTTTTTTTTTTTTTTTCTAATTTTCATGACTTCAAGTCAAAAAATTGCATAATAATTCCATATTATTACGTTTGTAAAATATTATAAGACAAAATTAATTAAATTAATTGTCGACATTAAAAATAAATGCCTATATTTTTCAGGATCGAGCTAGAGGACGGAATCTTAAAAAACTTCTACGAAGAAGCTAAAGACTTGTCATTTGCTGATCGAGGTAAATTGTTAATGAACACCGCCAGTGATATAATCGACGCTCATGAACAATTAGCTCAAGAAGGACAAACTGCAGCGCCTCAGGAAAATGCTCCAGTTTATTATCATTTTGTTGCGTTTGTTGTCAAAGATGGATCTTTATGGGAGCTTGGTAATTTTTTTTTAATTACAAATAAACTCAAATTCAGTTTCAGCTTATTAAAAAAATTTTTTTTTAGTTAATAATAATAATAATTATAATACTTAGATGGCCGTAAATTAATTCCAATAAATCACGGACCAGCAACTGAAGACACAATGTTGGAAAATGCCGCTAAAGTTTGTGGACAATACATGGAACGTGATCCAGAAGAAGTTCGCTTCACCATGATCGCTCTTGTTGCCAATGAATAGTAATCAGCGATAATTATAATTATAATTATTGTTACATACCTCTTTAAATATTAACGAACAAAGTTATTTTAGGATATTCTGAGACATTTTTTATATTATATATACATATATATTATATATATATTACAACTCAATAATTCAAAATTATTGAAAAAATTAAATAGTCAAAATTTTACTTTTATAATTTTAGTTTGTAAATTAAAAATTTTTTAATTACTGTTAGTCTCAGAATTATCTAAAATTATACTTAATCAAAAATTAATTTTAAATATCAATTATTATTAAACACAGCAGGGAATTTTAAAAACTAAAACTACAAAATAATCTTAAAACATTCATGACTCAAAAGTATGAACGTTTATATTTTTATAATTTTCTATAAATCATGTTACAAGTCACAAGTATGCTTTCAGTGTGATAATTAGGGCCAAAATTTTAGAATGATATTTTCAAAGATATAAGCTCACTTCGACATTACATTCATCAAGACCTTTCATTTGAGTACCCACATAATTTTTTCATATATTTTACATATTTATATATATGTATATATGAAAAATATATAAAAAATGCATGTGGGTACTCAAATGAAAGCTCTTGATGAGTGTAACATCGGGATAAGCTTATATCTTTAAAAAAGTAATATCAAAAATTTAATCTATTAATTTTAAAATTACGGAAAAAATTTTGACCCTAATAAAATTTAAATCTTATACTTACTTATATAATTATACAAATACAATGTGATGCTTCCTGTATATTAATCGTCTACTGGGACCCAAAATATACAAAATACAAATATAATAAAAGTTAAAGATTTAGCCATACAATTAAAATTTATTAAGCCATTTGGACATTTGCTGATTTACAATATTTTTATCAATAAAATAAAAAAAAACATAAAACGTCAAAATAATTGACTGTTTAAATAAAATTGTATTTATTACATAAAAAAAAAAAAAGGTAAAAAATAACAAAAAAAAAATTTTGTATAAATTTTTTTTTCTACAAACTACAGCATCGAAGATGCACTTTGATTAGTTACCAGTGCAGTTTTTAATTAATCAATTTTTATTAAATATTAATCAATGTGAATTTTTTTGTGTTTTTATTTTTTTTATCAATTCATACATGCTCGATAAATTTTTTTTTTTTTTTTTTGTAGTACTAATTACTACTTAAGAAATAAATCTAGTATTAGCTTTAAGTACATCTTTGTACATCGGCTCCGACTAGGATATTTTAATTTACACAAACGGATTAATCGGGTCTCTTTGCCTCACAATCATAAAATAATAAAAATAATAATAATAATAATTAATTTTTAAAGACACTATACATAATCCGGCAAAGAAACTCCGAAATTACAAATTACAAATTTATTTTATATAATTTAAATATTTATTATAATTTATAATATTTTATTTTAATTAAGGGTACACGTGCAATTAATTCCGATAGTGACATTTGCTGCAGTACTGGGTGTCTATCAATAATTATAATTTATAATTAATAATTGTTAATAATTATAATTAATATTATTTATTTATTTTTTATTATTATTTTTTTTTAAGAAGAAATATCTAACTGTTGACTGAACTAAAAAACACGTCCCCAAGACATTCGGCAACGTAGTCTTTGGATATATTATTATTATTTAATATTTTATATTTAATATATTTTATTTAATATGATACTTTATAACTCTACATGTAAGTCGCGGTGGTCTTTAGTGGACGTGATAAAATCTACGTGTAATTAAGTTTATTTTATTTGTTAATTCTTCAATTCTTTTCTTTGAATTTTTTTTTACAAAATTGAGAAGAAATTTTTTATAGAATTTAGTCAAAATTATTTAATAATTTTTTTAATGATTAAAAAAAATTTTTTTTTAACACTTTGGTTAATGAATAATAAAAGAAAAAAAAATTTTTAGCTTCATTGGAAATTTAAGCATTAAATTTTTATGAAAATAAAATTAAATTAAAATTTTTTATTAGAAAAAATTAAGTAATAAAAAAAAATTTATTTTTAAAAATTTTAAATGTGTATGACTTTTAATTAAAATTAAAATTAAAAATTTTAATTTTATAAAATAATTTACAAAAAAAGAAGAACTGAAGAGTTAAAAGAGTAGTCAAGTTGGAGTACGTCCGCTGGATCAAATATAATTGATAATAATTTGATATAAAGCATGAAACTCGGCTTCAAGACCAGTCTTGAGAAGATAGAGTTGGTAGTGAGTTAATATCGAAGGGCTGGTGCTCCACCGAGGTGGTCTCTTGTCACTTGGCATGTTGCTTAGGGAGATGCCGCTTCATGTGCAGCGCTAAATGATCACTTCTCGCAAATGATCGCTCGCAGACTGCACACTTGAACGGTTTAGCACCTGTGTGCTTGCGGTAATGACGGGTCAATTCATCGCTTCGGGCAAATCTCCATTCGCATTCTGGCCATTGGCACTGGTATGGTTTTTCACCTGAAATTCGTTTAGTTTTTATTAATATTATTGCTCTTATTGTGTTTTAAATTTCAAATAAATAATAATAATAATCATTTTAAAATAGCTGATTATTATTGTAGTTATGACTTTTGTTAAATTGCACTGTAAGTTCTTAAATATTGACGTTTTTAAAAATATAAGCTCATCACGATGATAAACTCATCAAGAGCTTTCATTTGAGTACCCACATGCATTTTTTATATATTTTTCATATATACATATATATGATATATATAAATATATAAAATATATGAAAAATTGATGTGGGTACTCAAATGAAAGGTCTCGATGAGTGTAATGTCAGGGTGAACATATTTTTAAAAATATCAATAATTAAGAAATTAATTTGTATCTTGTCAACTACTGACATTTTTAAAAATATAAGCTCATCCCGATGTTATACTCTTCAAGAGCTTTCATTTGAGTACCCACATGCATTTTTTATATATTTTTCATATATACATATATATGATATATATAAATATATAAAATATATGAAAAAATAATGTGGGTACTCAAATGAAAGGTCTAGATGAGTGTAAAATCAGGATGAACTTATATCTTTAAAAATCTCAATAATTCATAAATTAAATTAAATTAAATTTATTTGCAAATTAGATTTTTTCAAAAAAATAATTTTTTAATAACAAAGTAAAGAGATCAAGATCAGAAATGAAAAGAAATCTGTTGATTAGAGTGACAAGTGGAATTCAATAGTCATGTGGCTTTGATAATGAAGACGATGATGAGGGAGATTAATAGACCGGCGTAGTTGTAGTATAGAGCAGCTCTTAGTATATTAGGTACATTATTCATATACATATGTACACATATATAGGCATATAACAAGTCGCGAGACTAGACTCTCTATTCTATATTGGGTTTGGTTGATGGTGTTGGGCACGTGGCGGTCTTCTTGAATGGAAGAGCACCAGTACATCAGCATCCGAGCATGATGTGAGTCCAGGACGCATTCATGAGTAGATACACTGTATCCAGGCGCCTTCTTACACACTTTCCTTCTTCTATTCTATACATAATACCAGTAACATGCGGGACGATTAGCCAACAGTGTGTGAGTCAATATAAACACACACACATATGTTTTACAGACAAGATACTCTTTATGTATAATACGCGAGTAGCGTGTGCGGACAGCATTCCTTTTGTAGTGTATATATCTTCCAACAATCCTTTAGTTTTTATTTTTTTCTAAAATTTAATTATGAATAATTATTGATAAAATAAAAAATTTCTTCCGTAAAATTGCACGATATTTTCTTAACTACTGGGATTTTTAAAGATATAAGCTCATCCCGATGTTATACTCATCAAAAGCTTTCATTTGAGTACCCACATGCATTTTTGATATATTTTTCATATATACATATATATAAATATATAAAATATATGAAAAATTGATGTGAGTACTCAAATGAAAGGTCTCGATGAGTGTAATGTCAGGGTGAACATATTTTTAAAAATATCAATAATTAATAAATTACTTTGTATCTTATCAACTACTGACATTTTTAAAAATATAAACTCATCCCGATGTTATACTCTTCAAAAGCTTTCATTTGAGTACCCACATGCATTTTTGATATATTTTTCATATATATAAATATATAAATATATAAATATATGAAAAAATGATGTGGGTATTTAAATGAAAGGTCTCGATGAGTGTAACATCAGGATGAGCTTATATCTTTGAAAATGTCAGTGGTTAACAAGATACAAGGTCAATTAAAAAATAAAAAAAAAAACAAATTACGAATTACTAAATTAAAAATTGGAGCTTTTTTAATTTAAAATTAATTATAAAATGAAATTTAGTGATAATAGAGACATGCTAACTTATTTTATTAAAAAAAAATAAATAATTATGAAATAATGAAGAAAATGATAACGGATGTTCATATTAACTATCGAATTAAATGTTGATAATTTTGGATGATACAAATTACGACGGTAATGTAAAATGTCCAAGAGAGTAGAGAGCATAAGAATCCATTTTCGAGATATTTATAATTAACTATAATCACAATCAGTAATCTGTTATTTCAGATTTGAATAATTCATGAGCTAGAGTAAGAGGAAACTGGACATTTTGAAAGTGGTACATTGCACTCGAGACGCCTCTTGCATTCCTCATGAGGACACCAGGTGAGCAACAAACACTGCACACTACTACGGATAATGTGTTTATATTTATAGTTGTGTGTGTGTGTGTAGAGTAAAGAGTACCGAGTAGTCTCCGGTAATAATATCGACTAGCGAATCAACATTGTGGATATTGTTGGATGTGGGTCGCTAACTCGTCGCACACCTTGCCGTCGCTGGACTGAACTCTTTCTGCTTTCTGCCGTGCATTATCATCCCGATAAACAACCACAGATACAAATACAAATACAAATAAAGAAAGAAGAAGTATCTAGCTCCCACACGGACTGGATTCGCGCCACGCCCTGACCATCATTGCTCATTGCTCATTGCAAGAACATATATCATACATCATCAAAGCCTATTTTTCATCGTTTCCGGATATACCTATCCTCGCTAACAAAAGCTTTCAATTTATATTATGCAACAAGCTGGACAATCCTCTAGTTATTTTAGGTAGATTTTACGGCAATAAGTACCTGTGTGTATCCGCTGGTGGGCTTTCAGGTGCGAACTTTTTGTGTAGACCTTTGTACAACCTGGAATAGAAATTTTTTTTTTTTTATTCACTTTTATTGGATGCGCTCTATTTAGTTTAGAATTACTGTCTACATTTTTTTTTTTCAATATTTTATAAAATTACTAATTAATTTTAATTTTTTTTTTTTTTTTTAAAAAAAAATTTTTTAATTGAGTTGATTTTTAGATTTTATTCATTGATATATTTTTATATAAGACTCTTTTCAATTTAAATTAAATTATTTTTTAAAGCCATTTTAGAAGATAAAATTTGAATTTAAAAAAAAAAATTTTTAAACAAAAAATCATTTTTAAAAATTCAATCATCTTAAATTAATAATAAAAAATTTCAAAATTAATTTTGTACCAGTGTAAGAGAAAAATACAAATTTTTAATTTAAATTAAAATTTTAAATTGAATTATTTTAGAATATAAAATTAAAATTTTTAATTCTATTTAAGGAAAAAAATTTATTTAATTCTCGAAAAAAATTCTTTAATCAAAAATTGATTTTTCTATAACTAATAAATTATAGCAAGAAAAAATTATTTTAAAAATTTCATCTTCAGAATCTCTAAAAAATTTTAAGTGAAATTTTTTATAAAAAAATTAATACCGCTCGTTTATGATATTTTTGATAAAAAATAATTTTTACAAGGACTATTAAAAAAATTGATTCGTATAGAGGACACTTGAAAGTACGCGTATTAAAAAATTGAAGTGTATTGCAAGTGATTTTGCTCAGTAGTTCCTTAATTTAATAAAATAAAAAAATTTTTTTTTTCACTATAAAACTTACCAATAAAATCGCAATGATGAACTCTGCGTTTCTCCAGCTCAGGATTATTCCTGCGATTAAACTTAGCGATTCCCGAGCTCTGGATCCTGTGCGAGGGATTCAGCATAGGCGGCTGAGGATAAGGAGGCGGAGGAGTCCGTCTAGGAGGGCCACCGAGGGGCGAGCCGGGGTCTGAGATTGGAGGCGTCAACGGAGAGACATACATCAGCCTCGTCATCGATCCGTAGAGTGGCGAGCTCGCGGTACCCGATCCTTGATGACTGTGATGGTTCGTCGGCGAGTCGTTGTTATTATTATTATTATTACTATTACTATTACTATTACTATTGTTGTTATTATTACTACTACTATTATTATTATTATTATTATTACTATTATTATTATTACTATTACTGTTATTATTATTACTACTACTATTATTATTGTTGCTATTACTATTATTATTGTTATTAGTAGTAGTGTTATTATTATTATTGTTCTGAAAGCTCTTGAGGCCATTTCGGTCCCGGAAGCCGACGGTCTGGCGGCCCTCCAGGAGGTGGAGGGTCGGCTGGGTGGCGAGAGGCTCGCTTTTTATCTCGACAGGCGAGAGGACGGGCGAGGTCACGTCCTCAGTCTCCATTTTGACGTGAGAGGTCGAGGAAGCTGCGGAAAGCGTCGACTGGGAGCCGAGCATGTCCGCGTTCTCCGGGTCCAGCTTCTGGATGCTCGAGGTGATGTCTTCCCAGAGCGGCGGCCTGAGAAAGACATCATCGTCGCTGCTCGCTGGCTGGCTCCGAGAGGAAACAAAACTTGCTTGGGGTCTGCAAGCTCCCACTGGCCCCGTCTCGAAGAAATCCTCAATTGGTAAGGCCTCGCGTGCACTTTTTTCCGGGTCTTCTTCATCCAGCTTTTGGAGTTGCTCCAGGTCTTGGCGGCATAATAGTGTGTCCAGGTCTGAGGTCTGCAAGCAAAATAAAAAAACAATTTTTTAGATCAATTGTTATTAAAGATTATTTAATTTTATAATTTTTAAGAATGGAAACATAAATTGTTTTTTATTTAAAAAAAAATAAAATTTTTGCTTTATTTTACTCAATTAAAAAAATTGATTTTATCATATGATTATTTTTTTCTTAATCTCTTAATAATACAGATTATTTTTTTTTAATTGTAAAAAAAAAAAAAAATTTTGTTTTATTTAACTCAATTAATTTTATTCTTCACGGAAAGAACAAGATAACACTGGATATCATCCCAGATTATACTCAGTGATATCTGTGGTGAAAAAAAATTTCAGGTAGTAGCTAAAAAAAAAATACAGATTATACTGCGTGATATCTGGATTATATTCATTATAATCCAGATTATAATGAGTGATATCTGGATTATACTTCTTATAATCCAGATTATAATGAGTGATATCTGGATAATACTCATTATAATCTAGGATGATATTCAGTGTAATCTTGTTCTTACCGTGTTGTTGAAAAAAAAAAGTTTAAATTATTTTTTGCAAAAATTTTTATTAATTATTCAAATCAAAAAATTTTTTTTAATCAATTATAGAGCTTTTTTTTTTTGTCTAAAAAAACTATTTTTTTTACAATTATTAAATTTAAAATTTATAATTTTTCCTCAACAAAAATATTGAGTTTCTCAATTTATCGTATTTTTGATAAAAATAAAAAAAAAGCTTTTTTATATTCTAATTTTCCCATGAATTAACTAAAAAAACTAAATATAATTATCAGGCTATTAAATTAACCAAATTAAAAACCCAACAATTAAATCTCACAATGACTTTTAAAATCACAATAATAAAACATTAAATTAAAAACACCCATGACTTGCCGTATGCTGATAATCCCGTTAATATGCAGACAGTATATTAAATTTTTATTATTTTCCTTTTTATCCCGTTTTATTTAATATTAAAACGTTCCTCAATATTTCAAGTAGTGGCGTATGGTGTGAAAGACAAAACATAGGTCCATCGCCATCTATAGCATAATAAAAAATAAAAAACACAATACAATAATACAAAACAAGAGTATACAGAGAGAAGAACATGTTTAGGTCGTAGGCCGTCCATGCTGCGTCATTTCTTGGATGATTTGTACACGCGTAACGCCTTCTTCTGTATCTGCTCTAACTCGGCAAGTCACATTATATTGCTATACAGCATCCACCATATCATCTTATTATATTATGTTTATGTATTCCGTTCCCTTTCTATTCTGTGGATGCAAACACTGTCAGTGTGCAGCAGCATGTCGAGCTTTTTGCAGAGTTGTGCCACACATTATAAAATTATAAAACACCGGACTGCAAGGGAAAGAAAGATGGACCTTTTTTGTCCATACCCATCCACATAATATCTATTACTGGGCTTACAAACGACTTATGGACAGTAACACTGTAATATTATGTATGTATAAACACGGACAGAAATAATATAATATTTTAATGGTAAACAGCAACACAAACGCCCCTTTACTTGGACAACCTCACTATTGATGAATTATATTCAGAGGATGCAGCACACTCTTAAATTTATTCATGTATTTTGAATTTTTATTAAACTCTCTCTCTCTCTCTCTCCCGTAACTTTTTTATTTTACTCGTATTTATTATTTATTATTTATATGACTGGGCATGAGTTATATTTAATGTGTAAGTGAATGATTGTCAGATATATGGGGGCATATCCCAGGTGAAGAAGGTCAGAAATTGTTTTCATGTTAACGCGATCACCATGATTTGACAAAACAACAAAACTAATTTGTTGACGTGTCTAAAATACTTAATCGGTTGATCTTACTTTTTTATTGCTTGATTTATTGTTTGTACTGATTGATTTTTTTTTATTCCTTTCAACAACAAATCATGCTTTTGATTTTTTTTAAGTATTAATCGGTTCATTTTAGCTCAAAAGCTTCTGATGATATTTTTTAATGAATTTTTTAACTTATTAAATTTTAGAAAAATTTTTTATTTATTTTTTTTTAATAAAAAAAAAAATAATTTTTTTTTTTAATCAATGCGTATTAAATTTATTTATTTTTTTTTTTTTATAAATTTTTACCAATTAAAAAACTAAATTTATATTAGTAAAAAAAAATTTTCTTCTTTTTAATTGAATTTTCAATTTTAAATCATTTAATTTCTGAGTAATTTTGTAATTTTCTAATTCTTATCCTTCTTTTAATTATTAATAATGTGTAAGTATTATTTTTAATAATTTTTTTTAAATAAATTCGTAATAATTGCTTAAAAAATCAAAAAAAATTTTTCTCTACTTCATTAAAAATTTTTAAATAAATTTCTAAAATTTATTTTTTAATTATTTCTCAATTAAATTAATTTCTTCAAAAATTGTTTCATCAATATTTAAAAATTTATCATTCTGTTTTTAATGTAGAAAATGATTTTTTAAAATTACAAAATTTGTTAATTTTAAAATTTAATAATTCTTTAAAAAAACGAAATCTTTGAAGAATATTGACTAAAATTATATAATTGGTATAAAATTAATTAGTAAAAAATTTTTGAAAGTAGAATTAATTTAAAAAAAAAATTTTGAAGTAATATTTTAATTTTTTTTTATCTTTAAAAAAATATGAATTAAATTTGTCGAAAGTGGGAGGACAAGAGGACACGGAGTACGGCGTGTGACAATTCTTAATGTTTGTCTTAAAATATAATTGTTGAGTAAGCCGTGTAATTCTGCTGGTGAGATAATGATAGTGCAGAGGAAGAACAAAGATCGCCGGCCCGGCTATTAATGCTCCTAATAATATATATATATATATATATATACATCTATAATAGGGGAGGAGGGTTTGTTGGTGTTAATAATCCCTCTAGTCTTCGAATCCTCTGAAGCTTAACCCGAACTGTTATGTATAATAATATTTAGTGTATACACACAATAATCTTGAGCCTCGCTTCAATCTTTAATACAGTTTTTATCCCAACAGACAAAGACATGGGAAAATCTCTAAGAGACTAACAATATATCTACATCCCAAGTCAGAGAGAGAGTCATCCGTGACACTGGACGTTTTGATGTCTTATTACGATACGTAACATGTAATTTCCTGTTGCAGATTGATCAATTAACGATATAAATAAAATTAAAATAACAAAAAAAAAAAAAATAAATCGGTCTAAATAAATTTACACATAAAAATTTTTTAACACAAAATTTTTATTGTGTAAAAAAGCTCATTAAGCTAATTGTTGTCGTCCTCTCAGTAATTGATTGTCTGATTAAAAAAAAAAAAGGCATGATAATAATGATTATAATAATGGGAGTTAATAAAAAGTAAAAGCGATGGTTGCCTAGGGGTAGAAGCGCGTGCGTGAATATAAACGCGCAGAAGCCGGTGCCGAGGCGAATCAATCTGGGGTGGCCACACCCTTGTTTGATTCACTTGGCTATAACTCACACGAATATATTTAACGTCAAAATGGCACACTACCTCGGCCATTTTTGCGCTTCTCATCAGGATAATTGATCGGAAAATAATACGCTTTGTTTTACGAGCTTTTAGCTGTTTTTGTTCCCGTCAGTTGCTTTTGGGCTTTTAAAATTTTTTTATCACCTTACAGCTCGAAAGGGATCCTCCGCATTGATAAATATATATTTGTCAAAAATGTAAGTCGCATAAATAATATACATGCCGTAAATATTTACGCGGAAAAAAAAATATGTCAACATATACGCTGAAAAAAAATTAATCTTCTTGATTTGAGTAGAAAAATTGTCAAACCAAGAAATTTTTATTTCTTTAAATAAATTTTGCTTAATTCAAGAATTTTTCGTCTTAATTTAAAACAATTAATTTTTTAAAGTTAATTTTTCTCTTGATTAAAATTTTTTTCTCTATGTAGTTAATCAGGATTAAAAAATTTTGTGGTTTAAAAAATTTATTTTTGAAAATAAAAATTAGAATTGAATTTTTTAATTTGAAAAAAGTCCAAAAAATTAACAAATTATAGCAAATAAAGGCGAGTTAACGCTCAAATATCAAGTTAGTAATTCGGTTTCTCAACTACCGTGATAGCCAAGTGGTTAAGGCGTCGAGACATTGGCATGCCGTGAGACAGGGTAAGTGGTTAAGTAGCATAAAATTTAATATTTGATATTTGCTACTAATTTGTTGTATTTATCACAAATTTGAGAAATAAACTTTATTTGTTGCTGTAAGATGGACAGTGGTGTTCTCGGCCCACCTCACTTCCCCCCCCCCTCCCGTGCGCTTTGTAAGCATGCCGTGAGACAGGGCAAGTGGTTAAGTAGCATAAAATTTAATACTTGATATTTGCTACTAATTTGTTGTATTTATCACAAATTTGAGAAATAACGGTATTTTTTTTTCTTCGACATTGTCGCAATTTTAAATACTTTAAATAAAAATAATTTTCTTGGTTCAAAAATTTTTCTCTCGATTAAAGTTAATTTTTATTTAAATATACATAAACTTCTTAGGCAGAATTTTTCTTAATTTAATTCACTTACCCTGCAAAAGGATTAAATTTTAAGGATTTGAGGCCTACACATATACGAGTGTAATTTCATGGCATTAGCGTTCGCTTATAAGAAAAGTCCTGTTAAATGGATGGCGCCATGCCGGAGGCTTTTCGGATTTATAAAAGCGAGAGCCAAGGGGCTGTGTCTTCCATTTACCATAGTAAAGGTAAAAATACTTAAGGTGCGTGTACTCATGAAGAATCATGGAGGAATATGAACAGAGACAGGTAATACTCTCTTAAAGAAAGTTTAAACGAATAAAATAATAATAATAATAAAGAACACATTGGTACGGTGGTAACGGACGGATGGACGCGTAGATTCTATCTCTCCATTCACTCGCCTCGAGGGTAATAAAACTCCACGTCCATTATTTACTTGCATTATCGTTATTTTACGCCCACAAAACTCCATATTTATGGTGAAATTATTCAGCATTATTTCTCAGATATGAATGAAATGCCTGATTTCAGGGGATAACACGTATCTTTAGCCAAAGCCGCGTAGCGTAAGCCTTCACTTGAGATTTTGCTAAGTCTTACTATCTTTTTTTATTTCATTTATTTCTTGTTAACGAAAGATGAGACGAGGATCCGAGACACGCTCTTTGCTGCATTACATCACTAGAAACTCTTGTGATATGATTAAAGTCCTGATTTGAGACAATAAAAAATTTTCTGCTCATAGAAATAATATAAACTAAAGATCTTATTCATTAGAGAACCGTAAAATTAAATTTCAAAATTATATTAAAAAAAAATATTTACTTAATAATTTTGAAGAATTTTATTTTCTTGATTTGAGTAAAAAATTTTTTTAAAAACCAGTGACTATAAATCACTATATAAAAAAAAAATTTTTGAGATAGTAACTAGTATAATCTAGATTATAATGAGTATAATCTAGATTATAATGAGTATAAGCTAGATTATAATGAGTATAATCCAGATATCACACAGTATAATCTAGAATTTTTCTAGCTACTATCTGAAATTTTTTTTTCACTACAGATATCACTGAGTATAATCTTTAAAATTATTTTCTTGGCTCAAGAATTTTTTATAAAAATTAAAGTAGCAGATACTTGATAATTTTTTTTTTTTTTAATAAATAAATTACTGCAAAAAAAATTAAAACAGCGGATTATTGAATTGTTTGATTGATTCTTTGTTTCGGATTTTTTTTTTTAATAGTACAAAGTTATCGGTGTTAAGGAAAAGTGTGATTGCTTCAACTTAATTAAATTAAATGAAAGCTTCAGCCTGATGTAGTTTATCCAGAAATGAAAACAAGCAATAGACCTAGAGTTTATAAACTATTCGATTGGCGGTGCATGTAGTGCAGAATTGAAAATTAAAATGCAGCAAACTCTTACTTACTGAACCCGCTAGACCCGATTCGATATAATAGTTGATTCCTTCTTATCCATTACATTATATTACATTACATTACATTACATTAGTGAAGCAGTCTGGAGTCTGGGGTCTATTAAGGCCTAGCGAGCGTTGGTACACATCGAGTCACGCGTGGCTCAAAGAAAGTACTTGAATACAAAGGTCAGAGCTAACTCGCGCCCGGCGTCAAATGCCAATCTACTTACGAAACATATTGAAACAATGATACCGAGTTAAAGGGTTACCTTACCTTGGATTCAGCCAGCGGCCTACCATCAACTCTTTGCACATATTAACTCAAGATTCTTCATACCATCGTTTTAATACCATAAATATCAACATTTGCGCCATTTGTTGACATCTTCAAAGTGACATTTTAGTTTATACTCTATCTACACATTTAATAAATTTCAAATAACATTTAGCTATTAATTTTATACACGTCGTTACATTACTCCGTTCAATTATTATTATTTTTAATAAATAAATAAAATTATAATTAAAAATTATTATGTTTAATTTTTAAATCTTCTTAATCTTTGAATTTAATTTTACTTTTCATTAAAAAAATTTTTTACAACATTTGCTGGAGTACACAAGCTCATAAATACTCATATTAGATCGTATATACTCAAATATGAATTTTTAAGAAAAATTAGTTTCGAAAATTTCTGACAGGTGGCGCATGATAGCTAAATCTTCTCCCTTGTAGAGAGTTTAATTTTGAAATATAGATTATAATTAAAAGTTATGCTCAACATTGTTAAATTTTTAATTTAAAATATAAAAATCTTCCTAATCTTTTAATTTAATTTTATTTCTCATTAAAAATTTTTATTATAAATTTTTCTGGGTTGTATAAGGTCATGAATACGCTTAACAAATGATACATGATCATATATACTTAAATATAAATTTTTAAGAAAAATAGTTTTGAAAATATCCAACAGGTGGCGCATGGTAGAAGAATTTTCTCGCTTGTAGAGAGTTAAATTTTAAAATATTAGTAATTTCGTTCTGACTTTTTTAATAAGCTTATTTGACATTGATTTTTAATCTGAGTGACTATTTTAGTTTAATATGAAATATTAATTAGAATATATACTCCTAAAAATAAATAAAATAAATTTTTTATCGTAAAGAATATTATTTACGTTTTAAAGTAAGTTTTAAAAATTTTTATAAATTTCGTTATGATAATTTTCAATTTCTTGAATTGAATGTACAGTAAGGCAGTTGAAAAACTGTTGAAGGTCTGTTCCTCAGCAAGCAGACGAAAGCTTGATAAATATAAATGGTATTTGATTCGAATCCGGATAAAAATATTGACCATTTGTTATTTACTTTTCAGGCAGTGAGTTAACATGAAGGAAAGTCGAGTAAATGGTTTAAAAGCATTAAAAAAGTCTTTCGCCTGTGGGTCATGGGAATTAATGAAGACAGGCATGCGATGCATTAGTCGGTATTAAAAAGTTTCATAAAAACCGAGTACTGACTACCAACTACCAGCTAATGTAATGTACAACATAAAAACAAGTAACAATAATAATCCTAATGACAAATAAATTTTCCCACAAGTAAAGGCAACATATATTGGCTTGAATGGTTAAATATTTGCTAATAACTTAAATAATTAGCTAGAATTACAGATTAAATATTAAAAAGTATGACGCATTGGGCGATTGTGGGCGCCAGTTCAGAATAATAACCAAATAACCGACTCCTGTAGTCCGAAAGGTAATCCAAAGGATAGGGGCAGTACAATATACAATAGAATAACACGAATGGAAGGTATTGAAAGGAAGAAGAATGAAAGGGAGCTGCTGTAAGCCTGTAACCTAACGACGTGATAAAGTCGCGTGCGTGACCTGTGCCCAGTCTGTTAGGACCATCTTCCACGTTGTTGTGCTCACAGAACTCGCTAACACACACATATATTTATATATATATATGGGATATATAGTTATATATTGAAGCTCTCGCCTGCTGGTTGATCATCGATCTCTGTAGGCCTCCAACTCACGCGATTTGCGCATCCCCGCGGAGCTAAACACCCTTTTCATCGCTCCCATACCTCCATCAACAGTTACAGCCGCTTGCACACTAGCTTTTAAATATTACATTTGAATTCACCTGGACAATGTACCAAGATGATGATGATGATGATGATGATGATGATGACTTATGGATTAATCATAATACATCAAATTTTAGCTTTTAACGATCTATCATCTGATGATCCTCGTTGGTATCACTATCTGGTCGAATAAGAATTTGTCTGGATGAGGATATGATAAAAGGCCCATCTGATTGTTTGCCTGGTGCAGTATGGAGCACCATGAGTCATTCTGGCGAAGGTAATATCGGTTTGTAATATAATAATAAGGAGCTAACGGGCAAGGATGAACAAAAGCGGTGGTTAGATGGTTAGTACATTAAGCCGATTAGCTATTAGCTATTACTGGCGGTGTTGATGGCCCAAGAGATGCTCGATCAGTCGATGAGTTAGGTCAGCTGCTATATTGCTGCCAGCGGTGTAGTTATGAGTATCACGTCATAGTTATTGCCGTCTAATCATCCTGCCAACAATCTTCTCTTTATATGCTGGTAATTTGCACCTGGAGGATTCTGATTTTTGAGAGAGATTGCAGAAGGGCCTTTTAAATCGGTGGCCTTTTTATGACAAGCTGTTTTTGTAATAAACTCGAAAAATTTTTAATCAAATCATAAAAAGCCGGATTTTTCGTTATTTATCTCATTTTTTTGCGGTCAATTTTATTATACTTTTTTTTTTGAATCAAATATTGAACGATACGAATGAAAGTTAATTTTGCAGATTTAGTTGATAATTTTAAAAATTTTTTTAACAAATAAATTTAACAAAAAAAATTGACATTTAGAAATTTTAAAAAACTACAAATGCAATTTTTTTTAAAGTAATTTTTCAAAACAAATTTTTTTGTTTAAAAAAAATTAAAAACTAGCTAAGACTGCTGCTTACTTTAATTTCATCAATTTAGCAGATAATAATTCATTTTAAAAATTTTTTTAACAAATAAATTATGACAAAAAAAATAACATTTAAAAATTTTTAAAAACTACAAATGCAATTTTTTTAAAATAATTTTTTGGAGCAAATTTATTTGTTAAAAAAATTAAAAAATTGTCAAGTGACAGCTAACAAAAAAATGATGAGACCTTTTTGATAAAAAATTAAATTTTCTACCAAAGATCCTTGTCAATTTTATCATAATTCTTACCGTTTGGTCACAATAAATGATTAATAATTTTCCAAGCATAATATATTGACAACTTTACCAAATAAATTTATTAATTGCATCAAAAGTTTAAAAATAAAAAATGAAATGATCAAAAATAAGTTTATGTAGGATAATTTATATAAATTTGTTCCCTAGGTATCAAAAGAGAATTTTATCAAGGCTAAAGACCGTAAATCGATAACAATTGGTATGAGTTAGGCATTACGATCTCGGGACGAAAAGTCAATATCATAAAATAGATGACTGTCATAATTCAGGTAAAAACGGAGTCTTTATTGCCCGTAGCGATAGTTTTTTTTAATCAGGAGATAGATATATATCTCCTGACATATATAAATATAAATGTATGTGCTGGAGAGCTCTAGACACCGGAGACCCGTTAATGCACTTTTAATTAATTAAATAGACTTTGGCCTCACCCTCCCTGGTAACTACTGGGGTATTACGGACGCTTGACCTCGCGTGCCGGCTGTCCACCGGTGCAAACTCATCCCATTATTTACTAATTCCCGTTACTTTTTATCTTTAAATAAGATTACTGAATATTATTGCCTGTTACCGAATGGTTGTATTTATATTTTAACGATTTAACGCTAGCGGTACGCTGATGAATCACTAATCCTGATAATGATACTGATATCTAATAACTAATAACTAAAATATGCCGTTGTTGTTGTTGGGGATATTTATTGCGCTGCAGATGGACTCTGTCTTCAATAATTTAACATCCAGAAAAGGCTACTTAATCCGAATGGATAAGGGGATAGCTGGCCTGTTTGTCTGTTTCTCTGGTGAAGTATCTGAGGTAAAGGTGGACCACCCGAAGGCCCAGCGGGTCACCGTCCAGGTAACTCTGTAGGAGCGCTCTCATAATTAAACTCCACGATGACATTTGATTTAGGTACTCAGGGCACCGACATGCTCCGGGCTTCCTCTACCCAGCTGTGTGTTAAGTAGTTAATATATACTAATATAAATAATGTACTTCTGTAACAATAACTAATCACAATTGCTAATTACTGATGAGTAATAGCTAGGTACTTTGTTTATTTTTTTTTTTAAATAATTGTCAAGAAATTTTTGGATTATTATTTTGACCAAACTCTTATCATTTTTTAATATCTTCAATGTTTAATTCAAATTTTGAGATAGTAAATTATATATTTTTTTTTAGAGAATAAGCAAAATTTTTTAGCCGGTGTATTTATTTAATAAAATGGGTTTTTATGGTTAAATTTGGTATCGTTAGAAAAGTATTGAATATTTCGTGAACTATTGACATTTTTAAAGATATAAGCTCATTTTGATGTTACACTCATCGAGACCTTTCATTTGAGTACCCACATCAATTTTTTATATATTTATATATATTACATATATGTATATATGAAAAATATATCAAAAAGGCATGTAGGTACTCAAATGAAAACTCTTGATGAGTGAAACATCGGGGTGAGCTTATATCTTTAAAAATTTCAATAATTGACAAGATACAATTTAATTCTTGATTTTGATATTTTTAAAAATATAAACTCATCCCGATGTTACACTCATCGAGAGCTTTCATTTGAATACCCACATCAATTTTTCATATATTTTATATATTTATATATATTATATATATGTATATATGAAAAATATATAAAAAATGCATGTGGGTACTCAAATGAAAGCTCTTGATGAGTATAACACCGGGATGAGCTTATATCTTTAAAAATGTTAATAATTAAGAAAGTACAGTGATACAATAAAATAATTTGTAATTGAAATTCTTATAAAAAAAATTTTTAAATAAATTACCGTCTACTAAAATATAATAAATGACTCGCCTAAACAAACAAAATATTTCCTGTGTATTTTCTAACAATACCAGCAGGTTAATTCGGTATTTAATACCGACAGGTTGGGCGCTAAACAACGTTTATTACAAT
Source organism: Cotesia vestalis (assembly GCA_000956155.1). Lineage (NCBI taxonomy): Eukaryota > Metazoa > Arthropoda > Insecta > Hymenoptera > Braconidae > Cotesia > Cotesia vestalis. The sequence goes on from JZSA01001355.1 coordinate 107,707, forward strand.
CAACGTTGACGTTTGAGAAAGTTGGAATGTTTTGTAATGAATAATAACCGGTGACACATGTACTCTCGTTGACTCTTATGTCGAATCATAAATATTACTATCAACTTACGTTGTATTTAACGTCTTCCATCTCAATCTTTATTTACCCGTGTACCGTTCAGAATTATTATTTCTTATTCTTATGTATTAATATTGGTACAGCCTCCGTATTATACTCTCTATTATATCCAGGACCGCAAATGGATAGCATACACTGTCAAATGATTCTCCACAGTTCACTCACGACTTACAACTTATAGTTTCATCTTTATAACCCCCGAACAAAAAAAAAAAAAAAAAAAAAATGCACATTAATAAATACTGTACTTTCTTTTTGTGTTATCAGGTGTGCTCTTAATTGTGAGATATTAAATTCCGTGTCTTCCCGACATTTATTACGATAGATAGACTCTCGTATTGATGTTTTCTAAAAATTTTTATTTCTAGTGTAATAATAAATAAAATTAATTTATTTAATAGTCAATAAATCCATTTATTTAATTATTTTTCAAGATTCAAGGTAATTTCTTAATTATGTATCGACACAGAAAATTTTTTGAATGAAGTTGAAATTTTTTGAACAAAGTTACATTTTTTTTAAGCCAAAAAAATTTTTTTCTTGCTCCAAAATAACTTCGTTTTTTTTTTATAATTTTTTTGGTTCAAAAAATTTTTTTTTCTGTGTAGGATAGTAACAATAGTTTTAGTTTTGTCACTTAATTATGTAAAATAATCAGAAATTAAATATTTTAAACTATAAAAAAATTATTAAAAAAAAATAGAACGGTTAATAGTTAATTTTCAAACGTGTTTTGCTCATGTATAAAATAAAATTTAGATAGAGCATTTTCGAATGCATATTTCTCAATAATAAATTTTTGAAACCACAAAATTTGCAATCCTGATCAACCACACAAAGAAAAAAATTAAATTAAATCAAAAGAAAAATTCTTGAACCAAGAAAATAATTATAAAAAGTTTAATTGTCTTGAATTAAGACAAAAAAAATCTTGAATCAAGTAAAAATTGTCAAATCAAGAAAATTAGTGATTTGATTTAAGTAAATTTTTTCATCTGTCCCCAAAAACTCTAATTAAATAACCAGAAAAATTATTCTCCTGAAAAGAATAAATGAAAGGATTAAGCTCAATAAATAATTGACTCTTCAACAATTGTCCGAGGTGTTTGCAAACACGAATTGTGACAATCCCCAAAAGTTATGAATGAAGAAAGTGAAAAAGACTCGAAGCGGATAGTTCTGGGGCATTGTTGATCAGGTTTAGATTTATAGTCATTTGGCATTGGAGCTTGCGACAAGATTCTCCACGAGCTCCGAAAAGTTGTTAATTAAATGGTTTATGGGTGCGACCAAATATCCAACTTTTTATAGTCAATTAGCCACGGTCCCGGCTGGTATCTTAAAGAAGTGCAGCCCCCGTAGACAGGGAGGATGTAAGATCCAGGACGATTAGAATGAATGGCCGCCATAAATCAGCTCCCTCGTTGGCTGGATACCGCAAAACCAAACTTTGCAGCGACACCAAACAGTCCCGGAATATTTTTAACTCTTGGTTTATTTTATTAAAACCCTCTCTGGGTTAGAGCGCTCATTTCTGTCCAGCTCTGCTCCATTCGCTCTGGCTAATATACCTTCTTTAGCGCTGTCCAAATCTTGATCTACTGGTACCACTTGGGATCCACGTGTGAGATTTATTCTACCCTTTTGCCATTTAATCCACACACACACACACACACAGACCTTACAAGATAGCCTCGCTGAGTTTACACACCACTAACCGCTATCGATAACACACCACACTCTAAACCTCTCTCTCTCTCCGACTGGATTTTGGAAACCACTAAAATGATACTTTTTAATTTATGTCATATCGGCTGTTTTCTTGTTTAATTTATTCGGGCCCAATTATCAGGCTGTTGGCGTGAAGCTTACCTTGTTCTGGTAACGTCTAATTTATTTTATTTTATATTGATTCTCCGACGACATGTGGCGTAAGTTGCATATGGTCTTATCGGGACTCTTGATCAAAAAATACAACCAGTGTGTGTCACACGGAATATTAAAATTATTTCTCTTCATTAAGGGAATAACTTTCACCGGGTGCTTCATCATTTTTGGTTCATCTCTTCTTTATATATTTTAATAGAGAAATTTATCTTTCATAATGTCGCTTTTTAATTTATTCATTTAAATATTATGTACTATTTTTAATTATTTAATTTTATACTCTACACTTAAATAAAAGAAAAAAAAATACTTTTACTCAATTAACAATTTCTTGGTTCAAAAAACTTGATTACGATAAAATATTTTATTATTATTATTAATTATTAATTTCTGAAGAGAAGAGCATCAATATTTATTTTAAAAAAATTTTTTTTAAATTAAATAAAAATTATTTCAATCAACTTAACAAATTCTTGTATCGATTTTTGGATTTTTATAAATAAATTACTATAAAAAAAAAATTTTAATAAAAAATTTCACATCTAGAAATTTAATAAATTTTTTTTTTATAATTTATTTGTAATAAAAATTTTAAAAATTATCAAATAAAATATTTAAAATATTTATTCTTCGAAAAATGAATCGACGGAATTTTTATTGAGTATTATAGATTGGAAATTTTAAGAAAGAAACCGGCCTCAGCGCTCCCAAGGGAACTGGGTTCGAGCCCGCTGGGGAATCAAATGGAAAAATTCGAGTTTTTTAATTTAAATGTCTATCCTTTTTTTAACAGGAGGAATATTGTAGAAAATTTGGACGAAATTTAAAAATTAAAAATAGAAATATTGTAATCATAAGACCGGAAGAGCTAAATGTAGTCATCATCATCAACGATGTGTACTTAGCGACGTATGTGATGCCGATGGTAATCATTGTTTAAACTACACACACCAATGACGGCGGTGTTTAATAAAATTGTGTGTTTTCTTCGAAAAAGTGACGGCGTTGAAGGTTTTACGAGATGTAGACTACAGGCAGTATAATATTAATAGACACTGGATGGTAATAATAGTCAATGTAATTATACATTGAGAAAAAAAATTTCTTTTGAAAATTTTTGTGACAAGAAATTAATTTTTTTTAATCAGCTGAAAAAATAAAAATTTTTTTTTTTAACAGGAAAATTAATTTTGGATTAAAATTCTCAAATTGTCAATCTAGAATTATTTTTTTCCAACAGTAAAGTTCCTGTAAAAATTATTATTTCTTCAGTTAAGAGAAGAAATCGTTTAAAATTTCCAACAAATAAATTTTTTATTGCAAAAGTTGAATTTTTTTGCATTAAATTAAATCTGAATATGAACTAGGTACCACTCTGAAGGATACTTTATAGTCTAGAGTTAGTTATATGCAGGCACAGACTGTAGAGGGTATACTTGAGCCTACAGATCATCGAGAGAAGCTATAACTACGCGAGTACCTCATCGATGTAACATTATTCCTAATAGATTTAAACTAAACATTAAATTATTAAAGCACCTCGAGATATAAGACGTGAGTCGGAAATAAATTACCATTGATGTTTATAGGCGAGCAACGGTAATTTCGCTTCGATTAGTGACTTGCAAGCTGGTACATGTATGCTCATGTTGATGTTCATACATGTTGGATGGATAGATCACTCCGAGGATGGATAGATGGATGGATGGATGGATGGAATTGTTAAGACCGAAAGGATATATCGCAGGGCGATTGGCTCCAGGAATTCTCGCTCATTTGTAAGTATATATTTATTTATATTTATACGCGTATACTTGACTCTACTTGGTAACTTGTATGTTGTATATTATATATTTTAGATTGTGTGTAGGCGTTTGGGCTGAAAGAGGACGGAAACTCAATATGAAGGCCTCAGGATCAAGATGAGGATAAAGAAGAAGAAGAAAAGCGTGTAAGCAGCCACAACCAAAAGTAAGGATTATGGCTTAGCTGCCCGGTCTGCGTGTTCTCTGATGGGGTCATCAACGGGAATTAACATACTGGGTGGACTCGTACCACCAGAAAGATGACGAACATCAACATCACTGATAGACCAGGTTACACCGCTCTCAACACTTTATTACACTTCTCTACAACGGGTACAATGTTAAACACAATCTAAAGAAGAAGCTAGATCATCGACGTCTGTAAAGTTACCACTGATACATTGATAAAAAATTTAAAGAAAAATTCTTCAACCGATAATATTATTTTAAAGAGATTTTTCATTTTAAATCCAAGAAAAAAATTTTTTTAATCAAGTTAAAATTACTTCAATCAAGAATAAATCACTCAAAAAATTTTTACTTGATTTTAAATCTTTAGAATTGAATATTTTTTTTTATAAAAGACTTTTGAGTTTCAATCTTTAGTTTTACTAATTTATATTCACTAAAAATAATATTTTTGATAATTATTTTAGCTAGTCTTATTATATATTAGATTTAAATTTATAATAGAGAGACGATTTAGCGCTCATGCGCCACCCTACGGAGATTTTTAAAACTAACTTTAATCAAAAAATTATAAATGGATATTAAAAGTATTTTTGACGGGAATTTTTCTACTTTTTAAGAGTAAATTAGTGAAACTTTTATTTATTGAAATAATTAATATGAAAACTTAAAAAAAAGTTTTGAAAAATTTATCTTGAGGCTTTAATTTTAAGCTCGTAATTTTTTACTAATTTAAAATATCAGGAGATAAAAATTCAATTTATATATTATTTAATTAATTTAAATATTTTTAATACAAATTTTATTATATAAAATAAACCCCATTTTTGGAATTAAACGAATATAATCATTCTTTTTGATCAGTACCTAATTTTCTCCCTACAAAAATCAGCGACGAGACCTCCCACTATTACAAGTGAAGATCCAAAGCTCGATATTTCAAAATTAATAGTTTAGGCGTGAGAAGTGGAGAAGATTTAAAATGTAACAAAAAATCTAAACTCTCCGAATAAAATGGAATAAAATAAAAAAATAAGATAAAGAGGAAGTAATTGAAAGTCACGATGAATTTAAGAGCGATATATTTTGAAAAAACCACAGGTGCTCGGATTTTCATTCCCCGCAGGAGGTAATCGGGATCGATCCGAAGATTGATTCCCCATTGGCCAAGTCACCAAATACAATGAGACAATTATGCCGATCGAGCCAGATAGCCCCCGGATTAGCCGGTAGCTCGCTGGGACTAGACATTAAATATCGGGAGCAAGTATAACAATAACCTCAAGAAGATATAAGAAGAAGAAGAAGAAGAAGAAGAAGAAGTAAAGGTTGAAGTAAGCCTCAATCAGCTCCTCGACTCCGATCCGTCTCCGGGATAATTTTATCAGCTCAGGCCTGACATCAAAACACCGATTACTCTTTCATTCATAGATATATCCAGGGCTCCATTATGCCGAGGCTCTACAGGACTCATCCGGATGTCGTTTCCTTGTATTAATATAAATATATACATAAGAACGAATCGTGTCCTCGCTTATAGACATGATGACGCCCAGCGGGACGCTAATGCTTTCTATGGGCTTCTGGATCAGTTTGTGCGATTTTAGATAAAACTTTGGTTTTTTTAATGGACTCAGATGAGCTCAGGCTATCTTTCACTTGGAAATTAATTGCTACATAGCTGAATTTATCCATTTATTTATTTAGATTTGAACTTTGGACCTTTTAAGATTTTTTTATTTTAAATTAATTTCAAAAAAATATCATCAATCTCAATCAAAACTTTCTGTAAAATTTTGAATTTTTATTTATTTATAGACAGAAAAATTTAATTAATTTATTAATTTAAAAAAAAAAAAAACTTACCTTATTTACTTAAAAATAAATTTGTGTCATAAATTAATGACAAATTAAAAAAAAAAATAATTGTTTTAATTTTACACGTGAATAATTTCGATGGTAACAAATTTTATTGTCAGTCAATGACGTGGATGAGGACCATGCATTTTTTACTTTTTTTTTTCTATTTTCAACTTGTAGTTTTTTTTTTTTTGTAG
>JZSA01001356.1:0-11352 GCA_000956155.1 Cotesia vestalis
ACACTTGTGAAAAAAGTTGCTAAAATTAATTAATTTATTGTTTTAAGCTTCTTTTTTTTTTTTAATATACTTTTTTGTGGTTTTTTATCATTAAAAATAAGTCTAATAATTTTTAAAATGAACTCAAATAAATTTAATAATTAAATAAAATTTTTTTTTTGCTATTTTGAGCGGCAAAAAATTTTTTTTTAAATAAAAAAATTAAATTAAGACAAAATTATTTTTTAAATAATTTTTTAAAAGAAAAAATTAAAAAAATTTTTTTTTGCTATTTTAAGCGGCAAAAAATTTTTTTTTAAATAAAAAAATTAAATTAAGACAAAATAATTTTTTTAAATAAAAAATTAAAAAAATTTACTTATAAAAAAAATAATAAATATTGAAATAGCTTTTCTCCGTTAGTTTCAATAATTATCTGATCTTTTTTGCCGAGTAGCTCAATAAATACCTGGATAATGTGGTCTAATAACTCAAAAATGTTATTCTATAAAATTTAATGCCCCGAGTTGTAAATGATTCCAGAAACAAACTGAATTGCAAATGTAAATATACCCGGAGAAATTATTGTAAACTGCGACCGGAAAAGATGAGGAGTAACGGTAAGTATGTTTTTATTTTTTTTTTTTTTTTTCCGAGGACTCGAAATTTTCCCGAGTCAGCGTATCGTAATCATATATCTTTTCTTCTATTCTTCCAACAAGCTTCAATAGCTATCTATCGGAATTGATGAAGAATAGAATTGAATTCAAAAACTCCCCGCGGGGATCATCTGAGATGAGGATCAAGCCCGAACAGATTAAACCCATTTGACTAATCATGTTTACGAGTGACCGAGCATCACTTTTACCAGAAGACTCCCTACAGGTGCAGAATCTGTACAATATCATTTTTATTTAATACATCATCATTATTCAATCTTTGATTTGCTTCCAAGAAAGTATTATTTATTATCGTCTCGTTATATTGTTATTAAATATTAAATCTAGATCCATCTGCACTCAAAAAAAAAATTAATAATAAATAATAATTCAATATTTTAAATTATTATTATTATTTATATTATTAAGGGAATAAAAAAAATTTTGTCTCCAGAATATCTTGTGAACTATTGACATTTTCAAAGATATAAGCTCATCCCGATGTTACACTCATCGAGACCTTTCATTTGAGTACCCACTTCAATTTTTCATATATTTATATATATTATATATATGTATATATGAAAAATATATCAAAAATGCATGTGGGTACTTAAATGAAAGCTCTTGACGAGTGCAACATCAGGATGAGCTTATATTTTTAAAATATATGTTATATATATAAATATATGAAAATGCATGTGGGTACTCAAATGAAAGCTCTTGACAAGAGTAACATCGGGATGAGCTTATATCTTTAAGTACGTCAATATTTAAGAAATTTATGATAATAATAATTTTCTTAATTAAAAATTTTTTTTTTTTTAAATCGAGTCATTTTCTTCCTCGTCGACTCATCGACTACTTTGTAAGTCATTATTATTATTATTAATGTAAGTCTTATTTATTATTAATCATATATACATTAATAAATGTTTATCCAAAAAATGAACTGTGTGTTTCACGACTATGGAAATAGATTTGAAAGAAACGTGAGGTTGTTTTGAGATGAAGAATGCGCGACCTCGATACTCCCTAGTTAGAAGAAAGAGCATAAGAAAACCAGGAAAGGTACAACTTCACAACTCCACCTAGTGCTGTAGTTGCAGAGAGCAATCGCTCGAGGATGAGCGCTACGATTAGTCCCCCTCTCAGGAGTGTGTTAAAACACACGTATATATATACATATATATCTATATGTATGTATCAATGTATGGATGTTAAACCAAGTCCTTGCTCGTGGATAAGTACAGAGTAACCAGAGTTACTGAGTAGCATAACGGTTACACCAAGAATCAGGCCCAAGTAAACGAGTCATGGATGGACAATCCAGCCACTAGTATTTTAATGCTGCTTTAAATATATAAATATTTTGTTTCTTCTTTTTAATTTACGGCTACCGGGAACAACTTCTGAAGATTGTTTTGATGGTTAATGACTGAGTAATGACAGATAATGTAACATGTGTAAGATGTTGACATTTAATGTCATTTTTGATAAGAATTTTTATTTATTGCTTTTTATTTTATTTATTGCACGCCTCATAAGCCAAGCGGATTATTTAAAACATTCATTTATTTGCAGTTAATGTTTTTTTATTTTTTTTAACAGTGATTAACCTTATAGCTTTCATAGTTTAACAAATTATCAGATAATTATCAAAATCAGTGGTTAAAATCAGCCGTTTACCCACAAAGCCGTTTACTGACATCCGCCGGAAATTTTTCCGGTAATCGAGCCCCTTTTGGCACTGGTTTGTAATTTATTATGAATCCTATCACTCTATTTAATACAAAGGGGTTCTTCTGTTAGTATATTATATTCATGTTTAATGGATAATATAATAATTGAACCGAAAAGGCGCTACTCGTCCATGATTCCGCAGTTAATAATTATTAAAATTACGCTATAGTAAATTAAATTTCATCTTCTTTATATTTAAATTCAAAATTTTGGCTAAAATATTGAAGATACGAAAAAATGATAAGAAACCTTTTTGATAAGAAATTTAATTCTTCATCAAAAAGGTCCTTATCAATTTTATCATATCTTTTGTCGTTTAATCAAAATAAATTATCAAAAAAATAATTGTTTTCAAACAAATGAACTTATTAAAAATCCAAATAAATTTTCAGAAAAAAAAATGATCAAAAATATTATTTATATTTTATTACTGTGTCAAGAAAATTTCCTGGATAAAAGTAATTTATTTTGAGCTTTGTTAGACTCTATTCTAGGACCTTAGTGTCTCAATCCATGTATTTATATTTATTTAACATACATAGTACACCCATAGCACGATACGAATGCGTGGGAGTTGCCTGACCGGACCATCGGAATCCACATAACGGGAATTTCCGTTGATCCAGGGATTATTGCTTGTTAATATTTTGATAAGCGACACTTTCATTCATTTTATTTCAATCCGGGAATAAAATTAATCAGCATCCATTGAAATTACAATACATTACTTATGAGAGATTAGAGGAAAGAGAGCCTACTAAAATTAATTAAATTATTCTCTTTAGCCTATTATCATCCATCCATCCGTTGAAATTCAAATAAGCTACCAGCTACCAGTTTCTGAGGTTCTTTCGGATCGCTGATCACTTCATTGACAAACACGGACCCGTTTTGGTCTCTGGAGTCCCAGTCCTCGACTCTAGAGAGCGCAAATACCGTACAGATATGTGTACGCTTCTCTACTTGGCTGATTGCGCGTGTCATGCAGCTACCGATACTTATACTCCATAATATAACACATAACTAGAGTCTTACACTTACAAACTCGTGTCTCATAAATATTAATCCCTGGTATCACATAGGTAAGCTAATACCCGGAATATATGTCTATATATATATGGATATTCACCACAAGGAATACTAAAATATTTATACGCTTTTTTATCTCAAAGCTTATCCGCAGATTATCTGATCCGGGCGTGTTTGGTTAATTTAGTTAGACTTTATCGGATCGGCAACTTTATCCGATTGATTTTCGCCGCTAGAACGGGACCAAACAACTCCATGGAATTATATATTATGAGTTCTAAGTTACAGGATTTTATTCCCTTTTAGCTTCTTTGTCTTTCCTTGATCAGACATTGTCTTGGATAGTAAGAATAGTTTTAATTTTGTCACTTAATTATGTAAAATAATCAGAAATTAAGTATTTTAAATTATACACAGAAAAAAAAAATTTTTTTTTAACCAAGAAAATTGTAAGGAAGATCAAAGTTATTTTGGAGCAAAAAGAAATTTTTTTGGCTTAAAAAAATTTAACTTCGTTCAAGAAATTTTCAATCTTCCTTACGATTTTTTTAATTTAAGAAAATTTACGTTTGACTAAAGACTTTCTTTCTTTCTGTGAATTATTTCAAAAAAAAATTTTTTTTAAGTTTTAAAAATAAAATTGAATAAATTATAAAAAAAATACTTAAGATTGATAAATTTATTGGGACATATTTTATTAATAATTTTTGATCGATCTAATTTTGATATTATTAAAAGCTTCAAAAAATTTACTATTACTAATTTAGAAAATTTAGTTCACTTTTTTTTTTGTAAATATTTAAAAAAAAATTGATTTTTTAAAAAATTGAAATTTTTGTAAAATTAATTTTTTAAAAATCTAATTAATAAAATAAAATAAAAATTTCATCTTACAAGGATGCAAAATTTTTAAAATAATCGAAATCCCTATTAATTTGGATGTCTGTGGTGGGCTAAAGTGGGAACTCGACAAGTCCCTCGATCTCTCGCGTGAACTCACGTAGGCTGGTTGAAGACGCGGGATCAGTGGGCCGTACGCCCGGTTTCAATCTATATATATATATATAAATATACATATAAACACACATAGATAGTTATATCACACTTGCAAATACATGCACATATACATTCTGGAGGTACTTTTACCAGTGGAAGCTGAATCTGAAGGAGAAGGTGGTATAATAGTAAGAGGTCCTTGCGTACGCGTATGAGTACTTACACATATGTCTATATATACAAATATATAAGCACGCTTTGGTCTTTCCTCCTTTAAATCCACCGATCCAGTCCTTTCTCCTCTTCTCACTCGATAAGTACCAGCCAGATACACGCATATGTGTTTAAATGTGTTTATATGTGAGGCAATATAGGCATAGGCATAGGTAGAAGCATGGACATACCCTCTAGATCGGTATACAACAACTTTTCCAGCTTGAAGGCGTAGAGGTGAGCCGGTGGCTCTAGATGAGAGCCAAAAGTGGGAGAACAGAATGCGGAATAGCCTAGAATGTGATGTGAGCGCACTTCTATACTTCTATGCCCAGCTCTGCCTCTACTCTGTTAATAATAAGAGTCTGCATGTTGGTATTATGCCTTTTGCCTCTGCCTCTATGCTACATACGAGCAAGATCTGTTTATTTTCAATTTCCCTGGCCGTAAGGCCCCCCCCCTCTTCACGTCTTTCAAGAGCACTGTCTTAAGATTTGTTGGGTCCTTCTCGAATTTTACCGGCTTCGATCCACTTTCTCTAGTGATTAGAATTGACTTTATTTTATTTATTCAATTATATTCAGTTACAAATTGGTCTAATCATTCGGATGGTGGAAGGAAATCTAAGTGGAATGTAGAAAGAGTTTGTCGAAACTTTCTTCAAAATTTATTTTGAATTTTAATTCATTGAGGAGTTGAATTTCAAAAGGATATCTTTTCATTTTTGATTAATCGAGACAAAAAATTAGTTGTTTTTAATTGTAAATATTTTTATTGAACGGTTTTAATTTAGATATAAAGTGCTATCGGTTAGGAAGCTCTGATTCGATTTTCATTGAGAAATCTTTATCATTTTTTAAGTAATTAATATTTAAAAGTTCAAAAAACTGCTCTTTTAAAATATGAAAAGATACGCTGAATAAAAAATTATATTGAGTCGGGGGAAAAATTCTTGAACTAAGAAAATAAATTTGAAGACGGTAATTGTCTTGAATCAAGACAAAAACTCTTGAATCAAGTAAAATTTCTTTAAATTAAGAAAAATTTATTAGTTCAAGAATTTTTCCACTAAAATCAAGAAAATTATATACTTTATTTAAGAACATTTTTTTTTCTGTGTACCCTTTTGAAAATCAGCTCCTCAAATATGGTTTAGCCTTTTGATAGCTCAAAAATTTTATTAAATTTTTAAAAATAATTTTTTTAAATAAAGTTAAATTTTTTTTGTATATTTTTTGAAAAAATTAAATTAATTCAAAACAAAAAATTATTTTAAATTTTTTATTTAAAAAATTCTCAATTAAAAAAAAAATTTTACTGAATTAAAAATTTTTTTTTTAAAATAATTTTTTTACTTAAAAATTTTTTTATCTTGAATCAAGTTAATTTATTAATTATTAAAACGAATAACTCGAAGAAAATGACCATAATTAACTCGATATATTATTCACAGAAATATATAAACACAGCGAGAGTGATTTGACGGATGATGTCAATATAAATGTTAGAAGTACTGAAACCGCATGAACTTGCAGTCTGCATGTGCCAATTGTTCGCCGATGCATAGCAAGGACTCTCGAGATAGAGATGAATTGTCAGTGTTTTACTACTTGGTCAATTGCGCAATTAAATTATTAACATATTAGCTGTTGACTTTTTACATATATATATATATGTTTATAATAATTATAATTATAACTATTTATAATAACAAGAACAGCACGGAGCATTCTTAATGATTATGCATGAGTGTTGAATTTTTGCATCCGAGCATGAGAAAATCTCAACGTCAGTCGTCATGTGCATGGATAACTCGCGTGGGAGGTTTACCTTGCACGCATAACCAGATCTCTATTAATTTATATGCACCGATATGGAATTATCAAGTTCGAGAAAAACCTCTGTTTAATATCTTGTATCTTATATACACAATATAAATGTGTGCGTTAACACGTGATAGATACAGACGTTTAATATTCCGTATGAGTTCATTTTTTAGAAATGTTAATGGCGATGTTAATGCTGCAAATTACAGATTAGATTGTTAATAAATAATTGTTATTATTTATTATTATCAGTAGTTTAATGTTCAACTGGATTACCAGCTATGAGAGTCGTCCTTGTGCTAAACTGACCACATACTTCATACTTCATACTTTATAGTCACCTCACCCGCGCACGCTTTAGTTACATTCATTCGATTGTAGTTAAAATGCATGATCCCAATTTACATTTTCCGTGTTACACAAACAAAAGTTAATTATATCATCTACAATACCAAATTTTTTAGTGTTAATCATTTAAAATACTAGAAAAATTTATACAATGTTGAAATAATTTGCTTTATAATTTTTTAATTAGAATTAATAGAACAAATCTTTTATCATTTTAATTGCAGTACGACGGTCTAATTACCAATTGGTCTTTCTTATTTTTTAGAAGGTGATTTTTTACAGTTTGATGTAGCAATAGTCTAATTATAAATTATTTCAATGATCCAAACAAAAATATTATAACTCCATTAAATATTAAATTGTTTTTTAAAGTGATAAACGGATTTTTTTTTTTTTATACAAATGGAAGATTTTTTAAAATGGAGTAGACAATTTACTAATTAGAACCTCGAGCAGTTATTATCTTTTTTTTCTCAACCAAAAAATTCTCAACAATAATTTCTTGTTCAATATTCTCTTAAAGGCTTTATTTCTCATTGTAAAAATTTATTCGGTATTATTTTTTTATACAAAAAATTTATTTAAATATTTACAGCTCATGTGTTGGATTATTTTTAGATAAACACACACAAAAACCATGACAAATGGCAACAAATTTATGTGTTGGTCTAATGTCGAATAAATTGAGTTTATTATTATTTAAATTTATATTTATTTAATTATTACTGTCGTTTGTTATAATAAAATCTTTGAGAAATTTTAGAATTATAATTTTTTGTCAAAAAATTTTTGAGCGAAAATTTTTTACGGATTAATAAAGAGATTTTTTTCAATTTAAATTAGCTTAGATGATAATTATTGTATTTTGTGATGATAACTGTTGCTATATCTCGATTATTTTTTTTATAAATATTTTTTTCGAAATTATAAAGTTTGTAGTAAAATTTCCAATGGGAAATTTAAAATTAAATGAATTAATTCTGATAAACAATATTAACCCTCTAAATTAAAATACATGAAAGTTAAATGTTAGGCACGCGCGTAGCGCGCTATTCGAATTTCTCGTACCAAATAAATTATAATAAAAAAATTCTTTAAAAAATTTACACTGATTATTTTTTTTTTATTTTAACATTTAGAAATTTTTTTCATAATAATTTAACAGTTAAAAATTTCTAATATCAGTTAACTTCAGTTGTAATTACTGAAGTTAGCTATTAGCTGTTAATTTTTAAAATTTTTATAATAAATAAATTGCAATAAAAAAATTGTATAAAAAATTTCTACAGACGATTTTTTTAAATTCGAATATTTAGAATTTTTTTATTGAATTTTTCCATAATAATCCGTTAAAAATCCCTACAATAAAAAAAGCGCGCTATTTAAGTTTCTAGTAACATAAAATTAGACAGCTGTTATCAATAAAAATAATTGTAAATAAAATAATAGAGTTGGCAGATACTTTAATAGAAATTATTAATTTAATAATCTAAGTAGTATTAATTCATATTGTTGAGTTAAATTATTAAAACACTACAATAGCTATATGATAATTTTAACTATTCAATTATCTGCGCGCAAAGTCTTAGTCTTAGTCTGATATTAATGACACTACATCTAATCAGGTGACTTGATTTATTTTATTTATTTACAATATAATACTACTAAGATAGTGATCGATTGTGAGATCCCCGAAAGGATCACTTTATTTCATTATAACAGCTAATAGATATATATTTATAATTACATTTTATGTATCATACAATGTAATTATGCATGAGTTTGTAAGAATATAAATATAAAGGCCGGAGAGCATTATTTATATTGTGTTGATATATATAGATATAGATATAGATATGAGTATTATGAATGTAGTTGGCTATTCAAAGCCGATCTGATCGATCGGATGCATTGTATCGAGACTGTGTACAAAAATCGATTTCTTCACGAGCTCATAACAGCTAACAGTAATATTTGAGCGTGTAATGCTCGAGGTTTTGTTATAGTTAATTTTAATATTGTATATATATATATATATATATATATGTATATTTATAGGGATAAGAAACTGTTTCATGTTTCATCATTACGTTTGTGAAGCAACGATTAAAGTTCAGGTCAATTAGATCTATGACATTTCACTGAATTAACGGTGAACTAATGAATTTTATTTAATATTGTTATCGAAATTCGGTTCTTTATCTGGGTTTCGTTATTTAACCAATTTCTTAAGAGATTGAATTGGTAAGTAGATTAGATTGCTCAAATTCGGTCGCATTCTTCGGGAATTAGTAAGCTTTTATCGAGTTTTGTTGATGTTTATTTTGAAAGAAAGAATTATGTTATTTTGAGGTATTAGAGGGCATTTATTAAAAAAAAATTTACTAATTAAATTAAAAAAATAAAAAACAAAATTTATCCTTCAAAAAATTAAAGCTTTTTTCTATTTTTAAAGAAGATAAAATAAATAACACTTATTGATTCCTTTTTTTTTGTAAAATTGTCTTAAAAAATTACTTATTTCAAAAACAATATAATTTTTTAAATAATTAATTTTTTTCAAGGGTTAAAAAATTTTTTAGTGAAAGTTTTTGAATTAAGAACTTTGAAAAATTATTTAGAAAATTAAAATTTCAAATAATTTATTTTTTACAAACTCCGTAAAAAATTTATTTCAAATATTAATTTTTACTGTTTAAAAATATAAATAAAATTTGAAATTAAAAAAATTTCTTTTCAAATCATCAGTTAATATAAAACTAATTATTTACCGATAGCGATAACCAAAATAGTAAAAACATAACAATAATTCAAGCGCATTGTTCTAACGAGACTCGAATAATAGCATTCAAAAATAAAAATAAAAAAAAAAGAGAACATTTAAAATCTCTTGTAATATTAAAAAAATTCTCTCGCATCCTTTCTCTTGTTTGAAAAGTGTATTGTAGTTTAAATTGACAATGAACAAACAAACGATAAGGATAATGAGACAGTACTTTTAAAAGCCATTATAATAATGCAATACAAACACACATCTATATACATTCCCCACTGAAAGTATTTTTACATACATCTCAGCACAATTGACTTGTCTTATCTTTTTGAAACTTTATTACTTCTCTCTGTCTCTTAGACTCTTTTTTACCCTCTACCTCGGAATTAACAAGGCCGCGCGTTTTTAAAATCCGGATTAATCGGTCTTTGTTACTCAACCGTGACATTATTCAATTGGATGACAATAAAGTTTATAAAAATAATAATAATTATTACTTCAACACCAGTAACAATTGTTAATATCAATATCGATAAAAAAAAAAAACCAGCAGGTAAATTATTACAGATTGTAAGTTTGTTATTGTCATTATTATAATTATTATTATCACACTATAACCGGTATTAATTCTTGCAGAATTAAAAATTATGATTATATTTTTTTTAATTATTATTACACTGAAAAAAAAAAATTAATTTGAATCAAGAGTAAAATTTTTGAATCAAGAAAATAATTTTGAAGAAGCTCATTGGCTTGAATCAAGACAAAAAATTCTTAATTAAAATAAAATGTACTTAAATCAAGTGAAATTTCTTAGTTTAGGAATTTTTTAACTGAAACCAAGAAAATGAAATTCTTCAAAATTATTTATTTGATTCAAGTAAATTTTTTTTTCTGTGTAATATTAAAAAAAAAAAAAACTAGTTTATTTATTCAATTTTTGAATCTTTAAATTTCAATTCTAAATTCTGGGTCAATTATTAAAAATTTGAATTTTTAGTTAAAAACTGAAATTATTGAACATCAAAAATTTCCAAAAATTTAAAGTACTGTTTGTGGCTAAAATATTAAAAATACAAAAAAATGATAAAAAACCTTTTTTATAAAGGATTAAATTCTTTACAAAAATTCAGCATCAATTTTACTGTATTTTTAATTCTGAAGCTAAAATTTTGAAAATAAACTCAAATTTTTTACTGTCTTGTAAAATTAACAATTTTTAAATTTATTATTATTATTAATATAAATAAAAATAAATTAATTTTGTAGGTATGTATAAGTGATTTAGTGAATGATGTTAGTGAATGTCCATTATTCAAAATTCAATATTCTATAATGCAGAAACTTAAAGCTTTAATCGTTGCATACTTTATTTAGCAATTTATCTTAAAATTTATTTTTAGTGTATGTATATAATAAAACTTTTAGCCGGTCTCGAGGAACAAAGTGTCATGAGGTGTATTGCTGTATATAATATATACCGGATAAATAAAATTGTAGCATACGAGGAACCAGCGCCTCTTATTATGTAGACCTTTATGTATACACATCTACACATCTCCCGGGCCATTCATCAACTTTTTATCACCTCACTCCCGGTGAGGTGTGTGGGTAATAGTAAGTCAACATGTTACATGTAAAACGGTGTACATCGCGATCCGAGCAGAGTCATGTTGTCTGAACATTGCAGAAATCAAGGCACTCTCGACCCCCAGGGCTTTTAGGCCCAACAAAACTCTATAAATCAGCCGAGATGAGTTGAGGCATCAGTGAGTAATTAACTTAA
>JZSA01001357.1:0-49438 GCA_000956155.1 Cotesia vestalis
CAATTTAACAGAAGACAAGAATTTTTTAAATTTTTCAAAAAAAAATAAAATTGAAAAATAATTATATTTTTGGTACAAAATATTTTTTTTTTTTTTTAGTAAATTATAATGAAGTAATATTGATATTTTTTTATCAAAAAATTTCTAAGCCAACAAATCTATTCAAATAATTATTTTTCTTAAAAATAAAAAGTCTATTAAAAACAAAGTACTATTTAAGTTTAAATTAATAACGTAAGTTTCCGTATTGTGCAAGATATATATATTAAAAATGTATATATTTATTTAGACACGTTGTTTTTTAACAGCTCTACGAGAAAAGACACGTGTGAATGTTTAACGAGAAGACTAATGTAAAGTAAGTAATTGATAAGGGCCGACGGAACTTGCGGATAATCTGAACAAATACTAAAAATTAAAGTTAAGCGACAAATATAAAACGAATATAAATATATATGATAAACATTATAATCTCATTGTGACATTGAGTACCGCTAATAATTCTCATACATATATATAAATATATATATTGAAAATACATACATGTATACAAATACAATATTAATAAATAAAGTACGAGTGAGCGGTTTAATATCTTTTACATTGACGATAAAACATCCGGGATAACGTGCTCGAGGATATGAGCCATTGTGTAATCGTAAACAGCAACCCTTTCTTATAAAAATAAAATGTCATTATTATAACTTTAAATAGATACTTAAATTATTTTTACCCTGGAGCTCCGACTTGAGCTGGGTCCTGCCGAGTACAACTCAATAAATTCAGCTTCTAAATCATTATGTTTATGTATTATGTATTTTACTGGACAATAAAAGCCTAGTCAGGGTCAGAACACCTAACCAGGAATTTTAAGTAACACAGTGTCTTATCTCCCCTCTAATAGATTTTATTTACACCAATCTGTGGTCTGGGTGAGCAAATATCAACAATCAAAATACCATAAACTTCTGTGATAAACATACCAGCTATTTCGAGCTCATCTCGAGGGATCAGATCTTTTACCTTTCTTCGAGGGGAATATCTGTTTACAGATTATGTAACTTTTTGCGACTCAGAATTGCATACCGAGCTTAGTAACAGTATTTTATGTACGAGACTGGTCAATCATTAATAAGTGTCTATTTTTATCACCAATTGTGAGATATTTAGTTTCTATTCATTAAAACATAAATATTTTTTCTTAAGTAAGCTTTTTGAGGTGTGCAATTTTTTAATTTCAAGTTTTAAAATTTTTTTGTGAGCAAATTTTAATTATTATTCTTCCCAAAATAATTTTTATTGAATTTTATCAATAAATTAAAAGAAAAAGTCTTGAAAATGTCTAAAAATCTACGAAATTTTTTTTTTTAATTTATATTAATATAAAAAAAATTTTAAACATCAAAAATATTTATAAAACTATATAAAATTTGGATTTAAAAGTACTTTTTTAATTATACAATTTTTGGTCAATTTTTATCTATATTTTATATAATTAAAAAAAAACATTTCAAATCTGTGAGAAATAATAACATACTTATATTTCTCTTCTATATTATTTTTAACACTCAAGATTCATTTTTTATCCATTTATACAACAAATTTTTTTGTCTATTTCATAGATGTATTTTTAATATGATAAAAAATATATTTAAAATATCTCCGAGAATGAACCAAAAATTTTTTTATAAATTTCTTATATATAAGAAGATATCACAAATGGCGCCCAAAATTCTAAAAGCCGTCTACTGTCGGTAAAGCAGATCTCCCTCGCCAATTGAAACCCGAAGCAAGTCCTCATTTTTCGAAAATGATTAATAGACCTCCAACAGCAACAAAGACCCAGAATCGGTTTCACCACAGTAGACAGTACAAGACCATCGGGTTTGCAATCCTTCCATGGGAATCCATAGGTCACGCGAATTCCATCGCTATCGAATTGTCGTGTAGTATTCCATACAAACATATAAATATGTAACATCGACACACACACATATATATCGACAATAGCATTAGCAACAAGCAGGCAAAATAGATCAAGGGAAAAAATTAATGGGTATTTATTATGCCGTGTTAAAGAGCGTGAAATTGTAATAATTCCGGAAAAGATATAGCATTTGAGGGCGGAGTCAACTCAGGTCTACAAAGGTGTAAAAGCAAGATTTTTCCGAGGCGAGCTTCTTTGTTTCATAAGTTACGAATGCGCTCAGTCACGTTAGAAAGTCTCAGGCACATACATATAAATATAAATACATATACTATTTATATTATACATATTATATTGTATCACTATATATCCCTGGACTTCATTGCTCCACTCGTTGGTGTTCTCCAGCTTCTTACCAGCAGTATAAACTTACTCTCAGGTCTTGAAACTTCTCTCTTAACTCTCAGCTCTTTCTCTTTCAGACTCAGCTCCGTCGCTCACTTAAACTTGGTACACCAGAGAGCAAGTTATACCATAGGCAAGAGAAGTAAGGAGGCTCGCGGGCTGCACGCCAACCAGCAAGATACCAATCTTGTTTCTTGACCTATATCCGCGTTTGCATCCTTGCGCAACAGCTATCTTGAAAGGCGTCTTCGCGAAAAATTCCCCCGACTTTACTCTACACACGGCAACACCTCGAAAATAATTATTTCGAGTTATTATACATCACAGATTACACACCAATTTACATCACACTATCACCGGATACTCACTTGCTCTGGTTAATCTTCATTTTCCGATTAATCTTGTTATTTACCATTGCAATTCACTCCAGCATAAGTAATCTTTGATTTTTTTATTTTTATCTTTCTTCCTTCGAGCTTGTTCATTCATTGATGATGCTCTACCGGTTACATACTCAACTCCGAAGAGCTCATTAACCGTTTTTGCTGAGCCAACACTTCGGCATTAATATAACCATTTTAATTGTTATTTAATGCGATAAATTAATAGCGCAAGAGCAACGGTACTTTTCTTCAGTCTTATATTAAATATATATATATATATATATGTGTGTGTGTACATTTATTTTACAAGACGACGATGTAATTCCCTACGTGATCACGTCCTGACAAAACGTGATGGATATCATTGAGCGGGAAGAATAACCGACACCACGTACTACCAATCATATACGTGTATGTTGTATGATACAGTACACTTCACTACTGTCTGTATAGATGTTAATTAAATTAATAGAATCCAGAGAATCCCATTAATCTTGACGCCTTTTTATCTTTATCAGCATTAACAATTTTAATTAATAAATTGTTATTTAAAAATGAAAAACTAGTTTAATCTTCCAATTCAAATTTATGGGTCGAATATTGAAAATATTAAAAAATTGTATCAGATCTTTTTTATAAAGAATTTAATTTTTTACAAAAAAAATCCTTGCAAATTTTATCGTATCTTCAATCCTTGAGCTAGAATTTTAAAAATAAGCACTCCGTCTATCAGCTTTCAAATTTATCATCATTATTAATAATTTTTTTTACATTAATTATATATTATTGCTAGAGGGTCACGATAAAGACGTACCGCCAAACAATCTATACCCAAGTCTCGCTAATTGGTTCCGCATAATTACTAGCATATATCGACTCCAGAAATCTTCATAAATCACCGTATAATTGATCGCTGATTAATTACCTAGATTATTGGAAAATATAAATTTATCTTTTTTATATTCATTATCGACGTAAAAATCAAACATTTGCTGAGCCATTTATTTTTAATAAGAATTCTCATTCTTGATCATCAATACTCTATTTTTATCCAGTTCTTTCAACATTGACAGCTGTCAATCTAAATTTCCTCAGTTCAACAGGTTATGGGCCCAGAGCACAATCCAAATTTTTTATTATTTTCTTCAAACTTTTCGCGTTTAAAAAATAAAAATTCTCCAATTGAACGCATTAAATCGACAGTGGATCGAAGAATGGGCAGTTTGGGTGTAGACCTGTGCTCCGAAGGCTTTCCTTAAACTTCTGTCCGGAGTTACCGTTAGCTCGGTCATCCCAGTTGATCCTCTAGTCATCCATACATGCAAACACATGAGATAAAACGGGTCCGGGATCTTGGGGCCCTGACCACGGGCCTGGGCGCTCCCGCCGGGCCTTGAGCACGCGCCGTGGCTACCATGCCTCTCATATAAGATCAACTGTGGTATATAATGCAAAGGTACATACTTATGATCCTGTATTGGTCCATACATGCACAGATGTTAGTGTTTGCTCTTTCTTATTAATGTACCATCAGATGGCATCATCCTTAGGCTGCATTGCTCGCTCTGTCCTCTTCTGGTCTATCCAGCCAGATACCAGATACCAGATACCAGTTACCAGTTCCAAGTTCCCAGTTTAGTTGTCCGTTCAGTTTCCTACTCGCGCTCACTCTCGTTTTAATTATCATCCTGCCGCCTGATACACACCGCCTCGGTCAAACTCGTGAGCAGTGAGCTGGACGGTTTCGTTAATGCTCAAGTCGTTGGTCTCTAGTCTAGTTTACTACTTTGTATCAACATTCCGAGCCGGTCTTTAGGACAAATTCGATGGATAGATAGACAGACAGATAGATCAAGATTGATAGATCCCTCGATCTCTATCATAGATGTTTTGACGTCATACACTTTCTGGATTGAGAGTGACTGCTTAGAGATATTTTTATTTTTATTTCGACATTTTTTTTTTCTTAATCTGTTTATATAAATATAAATGGTGAAGCCGTGCAGCCGAAAAAGAAAACAGATGCCCGCAAGTCACTTTCACTTGCAAGTCGAAAATGCGAAATCGTGGATCATGGCTCTTTTACTTTGCCCGCTTTGCCAAACATTGATTGTATTTATAGGTATTTTTCTTTAGTTACTATTTATTCTTTGTATCTAACTTGGGTTTGTTCTTTCTCAGGTTCGCGCAGAGATACTCAATGGAAAAATTTTTAGAAACTACACCAATTGTGATAATATTATTTTGCAATACTTTGACCGAGTTTTTTAGATTTTATTTTTTATGGTTGATTAATAAAATAAAATATATTTTACTATTAGGTAATTTTTGAATGATATTTTTTTAACTATAATTTAAAATTTATTAAAGAAAAACATGCATAAAATTAAAAAAAAAATTTTTTTCTTAGAATTTATGCTACATAATATTAATAAATTTTTTATATAGTTTGAAATATATTTTCTAAGCATGTTTATTCATGAGTTTCTTCCGTATTCTAAGGTATACTTTTGTTATTCTTTAGATGTATAAAATATATAAAAAAAAATCGACTTAAATTTAGTAATACTCTTTATAAAAAATTTAAACATCAAAATTTATAAAAATTGGATGTTCTGAGCAAATAATTGTAAAAATAAAATTTCTAAATTTTAAGACAGTAAAATTGCATTCAAAACTATAAAAATTTTATTTACATAAATTTTTAAGTTTTTTGCGACAAAAACTGTAAATTTTCCCGAAAAAAAAATCTATCAAAAATCTGTCAAAATAACAAAAATAAATAATAAATAACAAATATACTGCAGAAACAATGTTGTAAGATGAACGTAGACTTGTCTTAAGATGCGCACCGTCGCGCATTAAACAACACGACAATGTCCCTCGACTGCGTAGCAATCATGCCAAGCAAGCGCGATTCAAACAGTCAGACACGATGGAACGCATGTAAATTTTTTATTCAACATAAATACATACATATATATGAATAAACGAATATATGACTGTCCAGAGTAATTCGTACACGTAATGTGTACATTTAAAAATTTTTCCTGACATTCTTGGACTGTAAATATTATTATCAATCAAGAAAATATATTTTTTGATTAATATTGTTAATAATATTAATACTTTTGGTGAAGAAAAAGAAGAAGACACTTGGCCGAGCAGGTATAAGGAAGAAGGTGTAAGGTATAAACGGCGGAATTCCCCGAAATAACGAAATATTGGTGAAACGTTTGTCTTGAACAGAGAGTGAAGATGTGTTGGCCTGAAAGAGGAAGTAGAACCAAAAGACTGGTAATGGGTAGAATAAAAAAGTATGTTTTTAAAAAGTATGAGCTGGTGGTATGAACCAGCCAGAAGTTCGTGGATATATATACGTATATATATATATATATATATATAATAGAGGAGAGTTGTATCTTTGGCTCATCGCACCATTAAATCGAGGCTCATTAGCATGGATGGCGTGACGCCACTTCACAGTTATTACAGTAGATACCAATGCTTTACAATCCAGCCTCGGTGCTAGCTCGCAATGCTAATGTGTTATACAGCCTTACAGGTTTGGTTCCACCAGCGACACGGCGAAATCAACGAGGACTAGGACTCTGGATGTCTTATGCCTTCTAACATACGTCCAGGGTCTTCGTACTTCCGTTTAAATATTAAATTGCCGGTGGAAAAATTTTTCTGAACTTTTAATTGGTGTTCAGTGGAGAAAAACTCCTTCTTAAGCCTCTGAGTTTTCTATTATGAAGTTCAACAGGTTATGGGCCCAAGCACGGAGGAAAATTAATTGCCAAGCATACAGATCAAGAGAAATTTTACTTTTGTACTGATTTCTTTTAAATTTAAAGGATGGATATTTCCTAAAAAAGATTTAAAATTTTTTAAGAAATTATTTAACGCGTTTTTTTTTTTAAATTAATTTTTGCAGGATTTTTGACTCATTATTTCAAGTTTTAATGAACAAATTTACTTGAAATTTGGTATGAATTTTCTCTAGACATCCCTCTAAAGTCTCTATCAAAATTTTTATTTTTAAAAAATCCCTAAAAGCACCATTTTGCTTTAAAAAGAAATTTTTTTCTTCTCTAAAGTCAAAGTTAAAAAAAAAAATGTTTTTTTACTCTTAAAACCTGAATAAATAAATAATTAAAAAAAAAAAACATTTGTAAAAAGATCAACTGCCCTGAACCTGAGCGAAAACACTTGTTCCCCATAATAATAACAGAATTAGTTTTATTACACAGTGAAGAAGAAAATATTATAATGAATCATTGTTCAAAAGAATATTTAAATTTAAATGATAATTGAATTGTAAAACAATAACAAGTCGTAGGTAATTTAACTCGAAAGCATAAATTGTTCCAGTCTCCCCTTGCTCCCTAAAACACATACGATATACATGAGACCGGTACCTAAAATGTAAATTGTAAATCTCACCGCTCACGAAAACAATCTCCATAAAAAGTAATCGTTTGAAGACGTATGTTTGTAGATATTTATATAGGTCGATAGCTGTCCCATCGAACGAATTGTCATTTGGTGTAGCAAAGGACCGCAACAATACACAATAAGGTCGCCGGGTAATTTCCTGTCGTTACTGTCTATGAATCTTGCTCGGAAGGTATTGGGTATGTATTATGTACAATAATACCTCCACCACTCGACACATCGAGCTTTTGTCCCAGCAAGCCGGCTGCATGAGTATTTTTTACGGCTTTTTTTTTCATTAGTAACACGACTGCTGATGCGTAATACATTGTAACATTGTAACATTGTAGACATTATCACAATAAAACACAACCAAAGTGTTCAATGTTGAACATCGTGATGGTGATAATAGCGCTATGTTGTATCTGGCAAAGACAATCGCTCTATCAGACAAAGCATCGCCGAAAAATACGGTATCCTGTTCGCTAAAATACACCCAATAAAAACAAGCTTGCTACGTCATACCTTGGCCTCATTATTACCGTCATCACAATTCACAGCAATAGCGGTTAACTATTGCTATCATCCACTATTAATAAGTAATAGCGATGGAGAATTGCCAGTTAAGTAAAGTTACTGGCCCAACTGTGTAAATACTCAATTTTATAATTTATAAAACGATGGGGTTCAGAGCGGATCTTAATTACGATTTTAAAGTAATGTTGTGGGAAAATTAACCAACGAAGAGGTCTCAGGAACAAATACCTCGTAATGTTGGTCATTGAGGGGTTCAAAATTGGCTGATGGCAAATAGAACCAACTACAACCGTTTAAAAGCATCGCCCGTTATAATATATAGTACCCAAGGTATATGCTTTTACTCTCTTGCTCTTTTTACAGTCTTACTATTGGTCAATTGTCTTCTTTGTCTTTGGCTATGACTTTTCAGCCTTCAGTACGCCCTGAACCTTAATAATGATTACATTATTACACAGCTCCGTGATCGTGTAATGTCCCCGGTCAATCTAATAAATAACGGCCAGAATTTTAAACTGTAAAAGGGGTAAAGGTAACTTTTTAATCAATTACTTCCCTCTCTTTTTTGTGTGAAAAAAATTACATCAGAAATGTTTTAAAAATAATGTGTGAAAGTATATCAAACATTTACAATGGGAAAAAAAATTTTTTAAGCCACGAAAATTGATAAGAAAGATCAAAATATTCTTCGCCTTTATAAAAAAAATTTTTTTTTTGATGTACGAAAAAAATGTAGTGCTAAAATTACAGAATCTGTGACTAAAAATTTTAAAAAATTATATTTTGAAGTAATAATTTCATAAAAAAAAAAATACTAAGTATTAATTTTCAATTTTTAATGTTATTTTAATTTTTTAAAATGTATTATTTTATAAAACTTCTAAAAAAATATTTAAAAACTGTAATTTTTCAATTTTTTTCTTTTCCTAGTGTATATTTTGAAGACATTAATTATTACCAATACATTTCATATACTTTTCCACGTCATTAATCTATTTTTAACACATTAAACATCTATTTTTCTAATAAATTATTTCCATAAAAGCCTCTAGCTGTTCACCGAAGAAACTCCGCCATATTGAACACAGAAGAAATAACTATTTTAATAACCCAAACGCCCGCGCTAAAACTAGCACCCACGCTCAGCAATGATAATGATAATGATAATCAGGACGATAATGACGATCGGTGATCAGTGATCGTTGAAGAAAGGGAAACACAGTATAATATATATTATTCACGTCTAACATAATGTAAATACATTTACATGTGCGAGTGCGCATATAATCGTGAGTATATGGGCGCGTTCGGTGTTTCACGCTCCGCGACGCGCATCATATCTGTTTCCTGACTAAACACCGTTCCGTGCTCCCTTCTCCAACCACCCGAATCCTCTTCTATATTTATCCTCTTAGCGATGTCTAATTGCCCATCAAAGATTATCTTGATTCACTAATTTTTGCAAGCACAGCACATCATTTCTAAATCCGTAATTAAAATTCAAGCAAAAACTATTTTCGACCTTGTCAATCCAGCGACACTTGATGGCTTAATTACCAGGGTAGGGCTTAGGCAGCGTCATTGGGCAAGATGCCGAGTGACAGCAGATTTTCCTCTGAAGGCATAGCAGTAGGCATCATACAACAATAATGGGCTGAAGTAATATAAGGGCGAAGCTGCAACAGTATGTGTTATATGGGATGTACGTCGGGTAATAAATCGGTATGCATATCCAAGCTCTTACAGCTCTAAAATCCATTATGGTGGCCTCCGTGAACAATAACTCTTGGCAACTCTCAGCATTTAATGGTCGTCCATCTATTTACCCGCGGAGGAAGCGGAAGTGGCTGATGGGCAGATAGGTCGACCGTTTTGTAGCTAATTTCGTGAGTAAATTGTCCGGAACATTGGTTTGGTGCACTCTTGTTCTCTGCTATGTGTGTATGGATATTAACATTAACATATATTCCTCTGATTGTAGGTACACACACTAAATTAACTGTATGGCCGTGAGCAGTGTGCTAATACATGCACCGCCGAGTATGAGGCCCAAGATTGAGTTGGAATTTTCAGCAGAGTTGGCCAATACCGCTCTCTAATTCACCAGTAACGTTTCAGAGCTGTTAATCCAGTAACCAGTTCATAGTTTGGCTTAGTTAAGATATTATCCTGGTCTGATTTTTAATTCGCTCAGTATCCGTCTCTATCACCGTAGTTATAGTTATAGTTATAGTTACTGGATAAAATGGTGTACTACTTAATGAAGCTGTTTACCTCCATCATCAACGATAATTGCCATCTGCATTTCAGGTTTTGTTTCGCCAGACAGAGTAGGCTTGCTCATATGCATTATTCGCGGATACAATTGCGGGTACTCTGTTCTGTGTATCTGTATTCGGTACGATATGCAGCGCCCGAACGGGATGAGAGCTGGCTCTATCCCGAGTTGAGATAATGCCACATGTAAGAATAAGCAAGACTATACCTACACTAGCACACACGTCTTAGGTTTGCTTGCATGACCGTTTGGCAAGTTTTAAGCGTGGGATGAAGGAGAAAGGAGTATCATTTCAACTCATCAATGTGTGTATATAAAAATATATATATATATAATATGAGTCTCAGGCGAGTATCAGCATAAGTATGTGTATAAGAGATTAACGTTTTACATTTTGCCGACTTTTAGCTCTAATGCTATGCTCAATGCTCAATGTTTAATGTTTAATGCTGGATTGGTACCAACCCACTCGTACTCTACGATACCGACGAGAGTATGAGCCAACACTCTCGACTCGAGACTTCTCAAGACATGATATTATGAGTCACTCTTCATATTCAGGTTCACTTGCGTTTATTAACCAGCGGCTTGTGCATATTTATAAACTTTTTACAATTCTTCCTTGTTCGGTTTTCGTTTTTATCCAATTTGTCAAGGATTGCCTTGATCGCTTGGGCGACTTTTCGCCATTTTTGCCTATGAAATTCTTCAAAATAATCTTCTTCATTCAAGAATTTTTTTTTTAAATTCCTTTTATAGATCATAAAATTTTTCAATAAGAAAAAACAGGAAAAAGAATACGAATTTTTGATTCCATTAATTTTAATTTAACATATCACCGATTTTCCCACCCTCCGAAGACTCAAGAGTTAAGGTGAACCCGAGCATGGAACCGGATATTGTAATAACAAATTTCCGCTGTATCTTTGATATAAGCTCGCAAATACGAAATACAGAGTGAACATATATCATGTCAAAGTCCCGAGGAATTTACATTGTTCCTTTTATTTGCAATTCTGTTTTATGGACATTAACACACATGTGTAGCTCTCCTCCCGTGTGTGCCAACGTCAGGCAAAAAAGTAAGTGGTAGCAATTTCAATTAATTAGCGTCGACCCCAATATTGCGAGTTGATGTCACTGTAATTCAATCTCCAGGGGGATTTTTTAAAAAAAATCAATACCTCTTTTCCCACTGAAGTATTTTTTTTATTAAAATTCAACGCTGACTTTTGAAATATTAGAAAGTTTGAATATTTCGGTGTTTTTTGAGTAATTTTTCACGGTTTTCAACACATACGGAAAATTTTTCAAGAAACAGTTATTTTTTAGATTATTTTATTTAACGTGAAAATTAAAAAGAAAAAGAATATATATTACAAAGAGAATATATAATACAGTTATTATGTTTAAAAAGCGATGAGATGCGTAGTGTCTATACAATTAGATATTATACATATATGTATGTATTCCATTCCGTGGTTTGTAATATGCGACGCGTGTCCCAAGAGACAGACGGTGTATCAAAGGATATTTACCCTGTCAACATTATAACTTTTACGTGTATGGGGATCGTGTACTATATACCTGGTATCATACATACATAATATGTGAGCACATAGTATATGATGAAAAAGACAATAAAGTGAAATAAAAAAGAAGACGGACAGCAGTCGAGTTGAAAAAGCATCATCATAATAATAGATATCATTACTTTGGCTTATTATTTTATGATGCCTTTTATAAAGTCAATACATTATCCATATCACTCAAAGAGTTTACGCTTTCACGTTTTTTCAACGCTGTCATACTGTGAGAGAAAAAATAATGCGTAAATATTGTCTTTTATAGATTAAATAAATTATTTTTGTACGACTTTTCAAGCTAATTTATGTTTAAATATTTTTAAGTTATTTTGATTTTTCAAACTTATTTTAATGTTTTATATTATTTTTAAAGTTTAAAAAATTTTTAAAATGGATTTATAAATTTTTTTTGTCACGAACATTTTTTAATTTTTTTAACAAATAAATTTATTTATGACAAATAAATTAATAAAAATTCGATTTGTAATTTTTTTTAATTTCTACAAGTCAATTTTTTTTTCTAATTTTTATTTTTGCCATAAATTATTTGTTAAAAAAATTATCAAATGTCTGCTAAATTAATTTTTATTGATGTTTGTTAATACACTGAGAAAAAAATAATTTTATTAAAAAAATTTTCTTGCCAGACTGCAAAATTTTTAAATAAATATTTAAAAAAAAAAATTCCTTACTCCAAAAAAATTTAAGTTTTCTGAAAAAAATCAATTTTTATACTTAAAAATGAAGACAATTCTTTAAATTTTTTTATCAAGAATTTAGTAAATTTAATTTAATTAAAAAAAAATAAATTTTTTACTCAATAATTTATAATTAAAATTATTAAAAATAATTTTCCAATGAATTAATGAAATAATTCTTCAAAAATAAAATTTCAAAGTTAGAAAAATTTTTTCACATAAAATTTTCTTTTCAATTTCTTCTTTAAAATAATTATAACAATATTCTTCATTTAATTTATTATTTCTTCTCTTAAGGGAGACACAAATGATTGCTTTAAAATGAAAATAAATCCTTAATAAAAATGGCCAATTGGGGTAAAAAATATATCCTCCAAAAAAAATATTCGAAAGTAGTGTTATTTAAAAAAAAAAAGAGAAAATAAAATGATACGAAGAAAATAAAAGGAAGCATTAGAATTGCAGGTGAAATATTTGACACAAGTACCGTACAATCCTGACCTAAATAACCCGAGGAAAGATCGTGATGATCAATTGCCTCTGCCCGAGCCTCTAGTGTACGCATCTATCCCATCCCGGTACTCATCTCCCAGGCTTGGAGAGTACTCGACGGTACAGTACTCGGAGATATACGCGAGCACCTCCCGACACGTACGGATTTTTTGTCGGTACCCGAGCTGGACGTTCCGCATTCTCTTCTAAGGAGCTTTCACACCCGTCCTCACGTACACGCATTCATGCTGCCCGTATACTCCTCATATCAATAATCAGCATCACGGACCATTTTAAATTACATTACTGCTGCACTACGTTATTATCTTTTTATAAATTGCAATGACAGTTATTAATAATTTATTAATTTATTTGCGTTTTTTTTTTTTTTTCCAAGCACAATCCTGGCAACAGTCACCACGAGTGCTGATGATTGATGATCGCTAATTGAGAATCATGAATTCATTTATCCTGGAGACTGTATCTAATTAGAGTAAATCATACGTTTTGAATTTTAATCAAAAGTTATAACGCTCATTTTTCATTTTTCACCTTTCAATTTAATTATTTTATTATGGAATAAAGTCTGAAGCCAAAGATTATAAATCCTCAAATTTTATGGATTAAATAAAAATTTTTTTTGGATAAAAATTTAATTTGATTTTTAAAAAGAGTAAACCTTCTTTAAAAAATCAACTTTTGCTGGATATTTTGGAGCAAAAGTATACAAATCGGTTAGAAATGAGCTAATATGTCAACTTGTAATTTTTTTATCAAAGTTAGTATTAAAAATCCCCAACAGATGGCGCAAAGTCGCTAAATCGTCTCGTTACAAGAGATTTAAGTTTAAAACATTAAATATTTTTTTTTTAACGCTTTTAAAGAACATATCTGACATTGAATCGAATTGTTTCAATGGAATTTTTTGTTAATCTTTTAAACTTATTAAAAATAATTTTATAATTTTTAATTAGGTTCGCTGTTAAAATTAATTTTTTAACAGTGTCTTTTAGAAGCCTAAGATTTCTTCAGCAAAAATCAACAACAATTTATAGCCAAAAGAATAATCAATTGAACCCGCAGAAAATTAAAATTTGTAAATTATCATTTATCATGAAGACAAATTTCTTATATATATTCTTTCTGATATTTACAGTGCATTAATCTGCAATTCCCAACATAGAAAAAAAAAATTTTTGCACCAAGAAAATTTTAAGAAAGAAAAAAATTATTTTGGAGCAAGAAGAAATTCAAAAAATTTTCAATCTTCCTTAATATTTTTTTGAGCCAAGAAAATTTACTTTCCAGTCAAGAATTTTTTTTTTTCAATGCAGATCTTACATTACAAAAATTAGTATAAAAAAAAAAAAAAGAAACTTACCTGCATTTGCAGCCAAGAGTAGTCAATGTAAGTAGTAGCATTGGGGATCCCGGGCGCGCCGGTGGAAGCATTTTGCTGCCAAGCATCCTGGGCACCGTTGACCAGCGTAAGTCCATCGGGCTGACCCCGATCGGGGACTATTTGATCAGCATACTGATAAGTCGGGTGAATCGTCGGCTGGCCCGCAGACGGGAGGCCACTCTGGACGTGGTGATGCCCGTGACCGTGGTTGCTGTGAGTGTGCCCGTGTGCGACGTGATTGAGATGATGATGGCCGTGGTGGTGGGCCCCGATGTGGTGCCCTATGTGATGAGCCTGGTGGTGGTGAGTCGAGGAAGAAGGGTGCTGGACCCCCGAGCCGGCGCTGGGCTGCAAGCAGCACACGCTCACGTCCATCCGGGGGGGCGGCGAGTCGTAAAAGCCTCGCTGTTCCGGCTCTGGATGCTCCCAGACACTCTCGAGGGCGGCCTCCCGCGGAACCATTCAACTGACACCAAGAAGTATAATTTTTTCTGCTTACCACACTGCAAATTTTTATTTCTTCTTTAATTACTCTTTTTTTTTTTTTTATCAACTCAAACTTTTTATCAATTATTATTATTAATAATAATAATAATAATTATAATTGTTTTTTAGGTTAAAAAAGTGAAGAAATTTAAATTTTTAAACAAGTTGTCTCTTAAAAAATTATTTTTTAGGTTATGATTTTTTAAAACATAAAACAAAAACACTTTGATGATACTAAAGTCAGCCGACGTGTTTAATTTTTTTTTAATAATTAAATTAGAAAAAAGAATATTTTTTAAAAATTGCACTTACAGTTTTTAAAGTTTTAATTTGTTTTTTATTTTTTTATAATCATTTTTTCAATGAAAAAAATTTTTTTATATTTAAATGTCGGCTAACTTAATTTCTAAAAAATTTTTAATGTCCGTCAACTTGAGTGTTAATAACAATTCTCACTTTCATGCAATTGTACCCGAGCGTTAAAAAATGGCAACATGTCTCCTGGTGTTTAAATCCCCGGAATTTTCACTAGTAATTTTTATTAATTTTCACATGTGAAACTTTTTAATTAAATTTTTTTTTTAAATAATTTAATTGCTAAAAAATTTTTAATGTCCGTCAACTTGAGTGTTAATAACAATTCTCACTTTCATGCAATTGTACCCGAGCGTTAAAAAATGGCAACATGTCTCCTGGTGTTTAAATCCCCGGAGACGTGCGCCAAACTGGTCAAGTCCACATGAGTAACAATTTTTTTTTGATTTTACAAATACTTTTTTTAAAATAAAAAACAATCAAATAAATTTAAAACACAAAAAATAAAATTACCAACACTGATTCACAATTTTTAACCAAATACTGACGACATGTCTTTTTTTTTCTTCATAAAATCACTGGTAAGTTCAATGACAGGAGTCTAAAATTCACAAATAAAAATAATTATTATAAAAATAATAAAAATAATTTTTTGACAGGTTGATTAATAATGAATGTGTGGAATAATGATAAAACAATTGAAGAAATACACACAAGTAGCTGCGGCGGTCCTCTTGGAGGTGTTGTATCGTTTACAATAAACAAACACTTAACCGAGCGAGACTTGACCGCGTAGAACCCAGGCGCATGCGTCAACACACGCGTGTGTCGTCAAGGCAACGGTTCCGCGGTAACTGGTGCTCGTCTCGCCTTGGCGTACGACGTAGCCAGCGTTCCTCACTCTCCCCAATCCCGTCCCGATACTCGCCGGAGTGAAGTAAGGTAAGGAGACAAACCAACAACGCTCTACTCAACTTTATACGCTAAACGTGTATAATACGTATGTATGCTACGTAGACTACGTACGGGAGATTCAGTGCTGCTGAGGACAGAGGTGAGTATGCCACCAGTAACCCAAGTACCCGGCATCCAGTACCAGGACCCACTAGAACCGCAAACCCAGCTAACAGCACCAGAGGAAGGGTTTTCCGAGCTGACGCCCCGGGCGCGAGCTCCACGCAGCCTAGGCGGCCATCCAGCTCAACTTTTATGTGTATGTATAATGTAATACTCAACACGGATGGATATCTTCGGTAGGATTTCATTCTTATACATTTACTAGCAGGAATTTCATTGCTTATATGTCAGCTGTTTATTTAAAAAATTTTTTTAATAAATTAATTATAATAAAAAAATACTTCTAAAAATTTTCAATTGTGATTTTTGTATAAAATTAAAGTTAGCTGTCACTTGACAATTTTTTAATTTTTTTTTAACAAATAATATTTGCTCCAAAAAATTATTTTTAAAAAATTGCATTTGGAGTTTTTTTCAATTTCTAAATCTCAATTTTTTTTATAAATTTTTTTTTGCCATAATTTATCTGTTACAAAAATTCTTAAAATTATCAACTATCTGCTAAGTAAATTTTCATTAAATTTAGCTGTTATTTCATAATTTTTTTTAATAAATAAATTATGGCAAAAAAATTATTAAAAAAATTGACTTGTAGGAATTTTAATAAATTAAAAATGCAATTTTTTAGAACAAATTTTTTTTGTTAAAGAAATTTAAATGATTGTAAAGTGACAGCTAAATTTAATGTCATAATTTTTATTAATTTTCACACGTGGAACTTTTACAATTATTGATGAAAATTAATTTATCAGACATCTAAAAATTTTTAGAATTTGTTTTTTTATTGAAAAAACTAAAAAATAAAATTTTATTTGGTAAAAAACTTGAAGAACTATAAATGTAGTTTTTAAAAAATGTTTTGTATAGTTTTAATTAATGCAAAAAAATTAAAAATTTGGGTATAAAAATTCTTAAATTTGTAGATAAATAATTAATATCTTCTTTAATTTTTTTTTAGAATTTAAAGCATTAATTAATTAATTTACGAATAATTAAAAAAAAACTCCCGTCCGTTGAATTCATACCGATTTAACGAGTGGGAGAGAATCTAAATATACCAAAGAGCTGCGACAACGGAGTGAAGACAACGAATCCATGGTCACTATACGCCAACGCTCAATTTACGTCAGCGAAGACGAGTGCTTGTTGCTAAATCTTTGAGATTTAACCATCAAAAATAAGAAATCTGTGTAATTGCCGGCTATTTTCCCGGACTGTTCTTTAAAACCTGCAATTTAAAGAACGATAATAATGATGGTAATGATGATGATGATGATTTTAAGGAGATTAAATATATTTAAGTATATAAATGCATAAGATAATTGTTGTATACACACGAGTAGCTGCTGCAGAGGATAGAATAAGTAAAACAGGTATTTATTATTATTGCAGATACTCACGCGGCATCCCCGTGGAGAAGGCGCGAAAGGCGCAAAAGATTCCCTTTCTCTTTGGGATTGTGAAATCAAACGTTTATTCTATGGCTCTCAAGCTTAGCATCAGGCATCACCACTCGATTTATTATCTATTTTCTATATAGGTTTTCAAGTTTTATAAACTCAACGATTGCACTCGACAAAGTGCAGATATTTCACATGACCTTCACCAATTATCCGGGGGTTTTTCTCATGTAACCACCTCATGAGCCGAATGAATAACACCCCGTATAAATACTTGCTTTTTAAATGTCTTCAGAAGCTAACATTTAACCGGTAAAGGAAATATCTGATCATACATTTGAACTATTACTTAAATAGATTAATTATTTGAAGATACTATTTCCTTGAAACTTGCACTGATGTTCTATAAGGAAATATCAACTAAGTTTTAACGTAATCAGCGATTCATTTTTTATTATTTTTATTTTTATTTATTTATTTATTTGTTTATATGAGCGCTAATCGGCATTATTTATCTATTAAGATATTCTTTGAATTATAATAAAATTTAATTTATTATAAAATAATTTTCTTGACAGACTGAAAAATTTTTAAATAAATATTTAAGAAAACAAAAATTTTTTACTCTGAAAAAATTTTGTAATTTAAAAAAAAACATTAAATTCTAGCTCGAAAATTTAATAAAAATAATTTTTTCTTTAATAATGCCTTGTTAAAAATAAATATTATTAAAATTTAGAACAGTTATTAAATTACTTTAAAGCTTAAAATTTAATTCAAGCTTTTGTTTACTTTCAAGTACACTTATTATATAATTATTTAAATAACTATTGAGTCATAAAAAATATATAGCTAATGCTTAGTCATAAAATTATAAAAATTTAAATATTCCATTTAAATTTAATAATTACTAATATTTTTTACAGTTTCCGTTTTACATTTGTAAAAAGGTATTTACATCCACGTACATAAATAATAAAATAAGGCAACTTGATATGATGGGAAAGCAATTATTGTCGTGAATGTCTTATGACGTAAGACACTTCTAGATCATTGGTATTGATGTATCGATGGAAAAGCCGTGATTATACAAAGGCTTCGTAAACGACAAGCTTCGGTGTATTGAATATTATGTATTAGTACATCCACATATATTGTATTATAGTAGTGAGATCATGGATATACAGACTCAAAACAATACATACGGATAAAGGTGGTAAATATATATTATCCTAAAAAAATTTTTTTTCTTGATTAAAAAATATTTTATAAAATTTTACAGAGACAAAAAAATTTTTTCTTACTTAAAAATAATTCAGATTTACCAAAAAAATTTTTTTAGCTCGGATAAATTTTTTTTTGCACGCAATTAAGGTATTGTGATAAAAATTTTTAAAATAATAAATTTTTTAGGTCGCATTTGGAACTTCTCGCTTAAAAATAATTATATAAAAAAAAAATTCTTTTAATTTTTATATAATAAATATAATGAATTTTCAATGAAAATTAAAATTTCCAACTTGGTTTCAACATAGTACTACATACTACACCACAACATGGACACACGACCGGCAATAACCATATTTCATACACATTTACGGGCCTTCCGTTCCATTTAGCTATACGCGAGTTCCAGACCCCCCTCGAGGAACTCCAGTCTTCACCAGCGGTCATACAATAAATAAATCTATATTATTCTTCATGACGTGACGAGGAACGATTTACCAGGATATATTCATGGGTTTTTAAGTATTAACCGAAGAAGTTGATTATTATCATGTAAAGCGAGAAGACTATACGCGGTGATATGATAGGAGTCTGCGCACAACCCTCTGAAGAAATCGGAGAAAATTAAAGATGTGCATTATCAACAGTGTATGCATGTGTAATATCTCTTTTTATTTCCCCTGGACTCTGTATAATATTATATACTTCCCTTGCAGAGCGACGCAACTTATGAATGGAAGTGGGAGCTGATTGGCCCGTTCTGCCGACCAATGGCTCCGCGTGATTCCTCGACACGGCATTATGTATACAGCAAGCACTGTGGTTGTAGTACAGTCGTCGCTAATGCTGAAGAGAGAGAGAGAATATTAATTGTCGGGTTTGTTTTAACAGCTGAGAAGAGATAGAAGATGACGAGACAAAAGGATTACGGAATCAGCTGTCAGACAGACGAATGGTGGTGAGCCGCGTGTTCGCCCCCGGGGAGAGAAGAAATTGCCGTGGTGTCGCGAGGTACTCTCTCTCTACTCTCAACAATATATATATATATATATATATATATATTTATATCCGTGAGATTTAATATTATAGTTATATGATGTACTGGGAACAAAACAGAACTTAGAACCGAGAACTTTTAGCTGAGGCGAGACATTAAAAAGATTAACAGTAAGGAAGAAATGTTAAAGCATGTCTTAGTCTCGATAATAAATAATAATACATTTTGCATTCATTTTAGAGCACAATATAATATATATAGATTTTTTATTATATTTAGAGTTTTGTAATTTTATTTGTTTAAGATTGAATCTATTGACTTATTGAGTCTAGGGTCCTTGAGCAATGATCTGATATTGTGATTAAATAATTCACGATTGTATATATGTCATTGTGAAAGAGATTATAGGTGATAAATTGTCGCTGGAAATAGTTTATAATATTATAATGTTATACGAAAATATTTCATTACTGTCCTGGTAATATGCTGGGTCATTTGTTGCGTAACTGTAATTAATCATGAGGGTGTTGATCAATATTTTATAGATTATTATTCCGTGTAAATGTCTGAATTATCTTAAAATCTTAATTACGTCCAGAAAATTTTAATAATTTAAAATTTTGTTACAGGAATTCACGACAATAATTTTTAACTATACGTATTGATTCTAGTTGAACGTTTCGTCCTTTTATTAGAACTTCCTAATAGTTTTAGAAATTTTTTATTAATAAAATTACTGCGAAAAAATTGCACATGTAAAAAATTAAAAAAACTATGCGTGCATTTTTTTAGTTCTAATTTAATTAATAAAAAAATTCGAAAATTGTTAAACGTCAGCTAATTTTATAAAAATTAAATTTTCTACCAATTAAAAAAAATTTTCTAGTTAAAAAATTACTGTGAAATTTATTTATGTGTTATAATATAAATTAGATCAGGTATTAATATCTTTATAATAATATTAATAAGATAAATTATTATTCTTCTTAATATAATAATAATCTAATGAAGAAACATTATTTTAAACAGGTAAAATAACATACGTGTAGCAGTAATTGATTATTGCACTAAATAATTGCGTAAACAAAATAGTTCGTGGAACGAAGAAAATATATACTACATATGATGGAGCTGATGATGATTGAGAGCGGTTTTATTAAATATGCTGATTATGGCGGCGGGTAAGTTCAGGCTGTAATTAAGTAATCATCGGTGCAAATCTGTCGATGTTGTGTATGTTTATTATATCTATAAAAGAATTGCATTTAGAGCTCTGACATTT
The DNA here is from genome assembly GCA_000956155.1 of Cotesia vestalis. Taxonomy (NCBI): domain Eukaryota; kingdom Metazoa; phylum Arthropoda; class Insecta; order Hymenoptera; family Braconidae; genus Cotesia; species Cotesia vestalis. The sequence goes on from JZSA01001357.1 coordinate 20,933, forward strand.
GCTGTGTACACATTATAAATATATTGATGAGCGAGCAATATGAGGCAAAGACAAAGACGGTATAATGCTCTTAAAGAAGAAATTAAAAAGAGAAGAAATGGATGATCCGCGACCCCATTACCTTGACGTGCCCAGCATTTTAATTTTCAGCCCTGTCATAAACACCGCCGGCTACATTTCTTCCCTGTGTTTAGCATAAGTTTAAGCGACAATTGTCTGAAATTACTTTTATACTTCCAAGACTCTTCATATCGCACAATATGTTAGTTTATGGTGACGAGCACGAGTTTATTCCCTACAATTTTCACAATTGCGCAATTTTTTCTTTCAAGTACTTACCAATAATATTAAAATTTATTTATTCTACTTTTTTAATTTTCTTGCATTTATTTAATTAAAAATAAAAAATATGTTTGTAAAAATTTTTTTCTAATAATTTTTTCAATAAAAAAAAAATTCTAAAAATTTTTAAATGGCTAATTTAATTTTCATCAATTAAATTATTATAAAAAAAATTAATTTAATAAGTTTCACATGTGAAAATTAATAAAAATCACATTTGAAAATTTTCAGAAGCATTTTTTTATTGTAATTAATTTATTAAAAAAATTTATAAAATTAACAGCTGACGGCTAACTTCAGTGTTATTTAAATATCTATTAAATTAATTTTCATAAATACTCACCCAGATGTTTCAAAGCTGATTCAATATACACGCGTAATAATCTGTTGACTAAATGACACACGTGTTATTATTTATATTTTTAAAAAAATGAAAAATTGCTTTACATTTATCTCACGGATAACTTTTATTGCCTAGATTTTATCTTTAAATAAGATTATTAAATCCTTTTATCACCAGGTAAATTTTATTTATGTAATTTAATTGCAATTAACTTGAATTTTTATTTTGACAGGTTTTTGCACTTTTTTTATGACACTGAAGTTGACAGACATTAAAAATTTTATAGCAATTTAATTATTACTAAAAAAAATTAATTAAAAAGTTCCACATGTGAATTAAATTGTTAAAAAAAAAATTTTTAAAATGACAGCTGACGGCTAACTTCAGTATGATTTTTTTTTAGGAAGAAAATGGCGGCAGGGAATGACTTGGCCTAAAATTGAGCATCCAGAAACGAGCGTTACCTATCGTCGGTATTCGAACTAACTTCAGGTAAGATAGAAAATTGAAAAAAAAAATTATTACAATAAAAATTGTTTATAGAAATTTAATGCAGGTAATTAATTAAAATTTTTAGATAATTTTATGAAGAATAAGTAAATAAAAATAATTTTTTAAATTGCAGAATTTAAATTATCAAAAACATCCATGACATTTAACTTAGCTGTCACTTGACAATTTCTTAATTTTCTTTAACAAAATAATTGTTATAAAAAATTATTTTTAAACAATTGCATTTTTAATTTATTTAAATTTCTACTAATTTTTATTTTGCCATAATTTATTTATTAAAGAGAGTTAAAAAAATTGTAACAGCTAAATTTAATGCCATAAAACATCCGCTAGAGTGCTGTCAATAATAAAATGGCAGAATCACATCAAGGTAATTGTTGACTGTGAAATCAGTGCTGGTAGTGCTTAATCAATAAACATAATTCTAATTAACTATGTGAAGAAATTTATAAAAAAGTTTATGAAGAAAGGTATAAAATAATTTATTTATTTATTTATAACAATAATCATTAAACATGAATATCAAATAATAACAGTAATAGTTACAATAATAACAACAATAAAATAAATTTTTGATCTCCCCCAGCCTACTCTGCAACACTGTGTCGAGTGACAGCTTACGTAACTAAATTATTTTCGCAATGATAAGAGACGCGGAACTTTTGTGTTACTGGGTATACTGGTAGCGGGCCAGTTAAATAGTAATTATTATTATTATTATTATTACAATAAGAAAATTCTGGGAAAAGTTAAATAAGTGTTGAATCCAAGAACGCGATACGAATACAGTGACCCGGTTGTGGAATCCTGAGTACATGTCTGCGGACTATATTAAATTATAAAAACAACAACTACTACTGTTACTATTGCTATGTTGCTCTGGTAGTAGGACTACTATTACTACTAAATGTATGCGTAATTTATTATTCTTGTAGTAGCCATCGAACACGCAAGATTTTAGTCCGTCTGAAGGGAATAATTGACCAGTGCTCCAATCGATCCACCTAGTCGTGCTTGCTGCGAGCTATGACAGTAGTCATGGAACACGTTAATTGGAATCCTGGTAAGTTAATTTGTAATTAAGAATTTTTTTTTTTTTCTTTTTTGAGTCATTAGTTTTCAATTAGTCAAATTAAATATTTATACTGGGGTAAATGTATTGTTAATTTACTTTATTAAATTTTTAATTAAAAAAAAATTGATTTTTATTTAAAAATTAAAATTAAAATTTTTTTTTTGTAATAATTAAAACTGTCAAAAATTTTTTAAACTTTAAAAAGAGTAAAAAAAATTTTTTATTAAATTTATTATTAATTTACTTTGTAAAATTTTTAATAAAAAATTTTAATTAAAAAAAAATTAATTTTTATTTAAAAATTAAAATTAATTTTTTTTTTATTTTTTAATTTGCTAAAAGCAATTTTAATTATCTCTAATGGTCTAAATGAAGAATCCAACATAAAATGTATGATAATAATAATAATGTAAATATTTACTCATGTTATTTTTACTCTAGTTTACATAAAAAACAATTTTCTTCTTATTTATAGCCGTAGAATAATAATTATATACTTATAACACTGTACTACTCAAAAGATTAAAAAATAACATTTATATTTTTATACCTTGTATAAATTAACGTATTGATCTGCTCGGCCGTTCTAATTTTCTATATTTACATATTAATAATAGCAAGCATAAATCCGATACGATTAAATGTTTGCTAGTATTTATCAATTTGCAAATTTTTTATATATTCTCTGTGATTAATAATTAATTTTCAGCATTATCAACACTCTTGAACTCGCTCGAAGAGAACAAATCCGAAATACCCAGCTGCACTGACGAAGAGTTTGGCTTTCTGAGTGACTTGCTGCGGTCAAAAGAATTAAACGCACTCGTTAACGTTCACAAGAAGATCCAGTCCAATGCCGAAGACGATAAATTCTTTCCCGTGCTGTCCAACTCAATGGACATCGACGTAGAAATTCTGGATATGCTCGCGTCTAAGACACATGGCTCGGAATTGTGTCGGGAGTTGTTTCATTTGCTCCAAAAACCTCACATACAGGTAGAGTAGCTAATTTTTAAGTCATACTAAAATTAACAGACACTTATTGATTTTTTTTAATAAATTATTAAGAAAAAATTTTACATAAAAAAATAACTAAATTAATTAGTTGGTTAATTTTTTTATTTACTGTTTAATAAAATTATTTAAAATAATTTTTAAGGGTCTACTATGTACGCACGACGCAGTTGCTCAAAAGGATTACTACCCACGTCTCTCAGAAATCCCCTTGGAAGTAGACGAGGACGAGGAAACTGTGAAGATAGTCCAGCTGGTGAAATCAGATGAGCCATTGGTACGTCAGAATCTCGGTATTTTATAACCCTGAAAGTAAATACGAGCCTAAATTCGGCTTTCGGGATTTAATAGTCAAATGTGTGGAGTGGTAATTAGCTGGACGCCGGTCCACGATCTCCACCTGCATGTGTTTGGTCCGTCCTTTCCACACATTCCCTTTTCTCAAAAAAAAATTAAAAAAAAAAAAATCCCACTAAATTATTATCACAAAATAAATCCTTTAATCCACTTTCTAATTACGCGAAATTTTCCGCAAAATCAATTCCAAGTAATCACGTGTTTTGTTTTATCCTTAAACTTGCCTCGAAGTGCGGTGACGGCGTTGAACCGATCGTGGTAAGTTTTCCCGTGGCTTTAGTTGCATCAGCTGAGCTTTTTAAATATGCTAATGTTCTCCGTGATTTATGTTTTTTATATACATATTAATTATTACTTTATTATTTTATTGTGTACCTAAAATATTTTATTTATTGTAAATAAGAGATAAGTATTTTATTTATTATTATTTTATTTATTTATTTAAATTGCATGATCTGTATGTGATGCTGTAAATAAAGCATTTATGTTTATTTAAGTTAATTGTTTTATTTTATGTTAAGCATGTAATTAGAATTTTTATTTTTTAGATCCTGACCCCGATCCTTGAGGTTTTTTGATAGTATGAGTTGTTGAGTGTGAGTGAGTAATTACTTTAAATATATGGATTTATATTAAACTTACAATAGGGAGCGACGATTAAGACCTGCGAGATAACAGGGAAGATCGTGATAGCAAGAATAATGCACGGTGGTGCTGCTGACAGATCCGGGCTAATCCACGTGGGAGACGAAGTTTGCGAAGTTAATAATATAAGTGTCGAAGGTAAGACTCCCAATGATGTGCTCAAGATTCTTCAGAACTCCGAGGGGACTATTACCTTCAAAATCATTCCGGCTGACAGTAAAGGCGGCATTAGAGAAAGCAAGGTGATTTTTTTTAAATACAAAAAATAATTACCTTATTATTATTTTTATAGATAAAATTTTGCTTTATTAAATAATGACTTTTGTTAAATTGCACTGTAATTTTTTAACTATTGACATTTTTAAAGATATAAGCTCATCCTGATGTTACACTCATCAAGAGCTTTCATTTAAATACCCACATGAAATTTCGATATATTTGTCATATATACATATATATAATATATATAAATATATGAAAAATTGATGTGGGTACTCAAATGAAAGGTCTAGATGAGTGTAAAATCAGAATGAGCTTATATCTTTAAAAATGTCAATGGTTCACAAGATACAAGGTAATTTCTTAATTATGTATCTAGAGATTTTTCTTAATCTCTTAATAATATAGATTTAAAAATAAAAAAATAAAAATAATTAAAAAAAAAAAATATCTGTAATTATAATTTAATTTTTTAGGTCCGTGTTAGAGCTCACTTTTCATACAAAGCAGCAGACGATCCTTATATTCCGTGCAAAGAAGCCGGATTAGACTTCAACAAAGGCGACGTTCTGCATATAGTCAGCCAGGATGACGCTTACTGGTGGCAAGCCCGCCGAGAAGGAGATAGAAATATGAGAGCTGGATTGATTCCCAGCCGAGCGCTTCAGGAGCGTCGTATAATCCTAGAGCGCCAGCAGAAGGATAAGACTGACGATGAAGAAGATAACTTGAGTAAGAAAGTAACGGTGACGCGACTAATGAATACCAGAAAATTAATCCGCTGAAAAAAATAAATAATTAATAAAATTACATCAATTTTTTTGACCCTGTTATAGAATTTTTTAATTTTGCATCAAGGATCAATTTTCTGGGGTTCAGCTGTCTTGTAATCGAATCTGATTGCTTCGCTCTGCCTTTGCTTTTCTATTAATACTATTAATTAATTTTATTTGATTGATTAGCTTGGCATAGTTCCACTAATACTCGCATAAAGCGCATAATGTGCGACCTAACCCGCCCGGTTAGGCTTGTGTTCTGTTCCAGTGCCTTTGCCCACATTGTGCCCCCGTCCCAGTACCTCTTCATTGCACGCTTCGCCTACTAAGTGCAATTTACAAGGAATAAAAACTAAAAAAATAATGTATGACGCTGCAGAGAACGACGATTTTGATCGCGAAGAGATTCCCACTTATGAGGAAGTCGCCAAGTTGTATCCGAGACCTGGACTTTATCGTCCAGTTGTACTTATTGGTCCTCCTGGAGTTGGCAGGAATGAATTGAAGCGACGACTTTTAGTTACTGATCCTGATAAATATAAAACACCTGTACCATGTAAGTTTTTTTTTTTTGGACATGTCTAAGGTACAAGCGAGGTAATAAGGCTTTTTTAAAATGAGAAAAAAATTTTTTTAATTATTAACTCTTAACCTTGCAGTCACTATGTGACTTAACTATTAAATTTTTCGAAGATATAAGCTCATCCCGATATTACACTCATCAAGAGCTTTCATTTGAGTACCCACATGTATTTTTGATATATTTTTTAAATATACATATATATAATATATTTAAATATATAAAATATATGAAAAATTGATGTGGGTATTCAAATAAAAGGTCTCGATGAGAGTAATGTCGGGATGAGCTTATATTTTTAAAAATGTCAATAGTTCTCTTAATAATATAAATTAAGAATATTTTACAAAAATTATTAAAAAAAATTTTTTTTGACTAAGTTGGATATTTTTAGCATTATTACTTGGTTTACCTAATTTTTTGCAATTGTTTATAAAAATTGATTTAATAAAATAATTTATTACAAAACTTCTAGACACATCAAGACCACCACGACCTGGAGAAGTTGACGGTAAAGAATACTTCTTCGTAACTCGGGAACAAATGGAGCAAGACATAGAATCAGGAAAGTTCATAGAATACGGCGAGTACAAAGGCAACCTCTATGGTACCAGTGGTGAGAGTGTCAGCTCGCTGATAAACGCCGGGTTCGTTTGTCTCCTCAGTCCGCATTACCAGGCTCTGAAGATGTTGCGTACGCCTCAGTCAAAACCGTACGTGATCTACATAAAGCCTCCGCGGTTTGAAATCCTGAAAGAGACCAGAAATGAGGCTCGCGCTCGATCAACCTTCGACGAGTCAAACTCTCGAGGGTTCACCGACGACGAGTTCAACGAGATTCTGCACAGCGCGGCTCGCATCGAGTTCCTCTACTCGCATCTCTTCGACGAGGTTATCGTCAACGGAGACCTGGCTATTGCATTCGAGCAGCTGGTCACCGCGATACACAGGGTTGAAAGCGAGCCACTGTGGGTTCCCGCTTCTTGGGTCCAGTGAAGAATAATTAATTAAATTATTTATTTATTTATTAATTAAATAATTAATTAATTACGAGGAGAAAAAATATAGAGAAATAAATAAATAATAATTAATGATGTTCCATCGCCGTAATCGGGCACCATTTCCACTAGCTTAGTCTGTTAAGCTTCTACGTGAATAATGATCACCACCCACTAAGTACCTTCATCATAATCTTCCACTTGGTTATCAAGCAAAAGTAAATCATTAATAAATATTACCATTATTAAATTTGTGTCATTATCCCCCAGGATAAGTCCTCACTGCCAAGAGAGTATCTCTAATCTCGTGGTGATCACGAAAACACATGTTAATTAATTAATAATTCATTATTTTTTAAATTTAATTTAAATTATTATTGTAAAAAAATCGATTTAAATTGTATAGAGATTTAACGATAATAATAATAAGAATTAATGGATAAAATATTAGTCAAGTCGTTAATTTTTTTTTTCTGTTAAAAATTAATTATTGAAAAATGTTTTTGTCATTTCTTCTTGAGAGTTCACTTTATCACGTTAGATTGTGAGCTGATAATTTTTTTTGACATTCAATTTTTTGGTCAAGAGTCTCATCAGAAATTTTTGGGGGTAAAAAATATTTTTTTTTTTAGGATGAAAATTAATTTAGCAGATATTTGTTAAATTTTGACTTGTAGAAGTTTAAAAAAAATTTTAAATGCAATTTTTTTTTTTAAATTTGCTTGTTAAAAAAAATTAAAAAATTATTAAGTAATTGCTAACTTTAATGTCATTTTTTGGAGTTTAAATAAATCTCTTAAAAAATTTTATTAATAAAAATAAGAAATTTTTTTTTAATGACTTATTATTATTCTGTAATTTTATTATCATTGAAAAAAATTTATTTATTATTATTAATTTTACTTAAAAAAAAAAATTTAATTTTTTTTAATTAAAAATAAATTACCTCATATTTAATTGTTAAAAAATCTTCACTATTTTCCTGGATAATTTTTTGATATTCAATTACTTGTTAAACTTTAAATTCACAGTAATTAATTTAATATTTGAAAAATAAATTTAATTAATTAAAAAATATTTTATAATTTAACATTAAATTAATTGTATAATAACAATTAAATTTTTGAGTTAATAATTTTTGTAATAAATTATATTTTATAAATTAGATTAAGAAATTAAAATTTTCTAAAAGAGTAATTAGACTAACCGTAGCAATAAAATAAGCAAAATTAAATCTTTGTTACTATTAAAAATAATAATAAGTACTACCGTTAAATTGAATAACAAAAATTCCTTGATGATTATTAATTATTATTTATTATTATAATAATTAAATTGGGGAGAGAGAGAGACCAGTGGAAATTGTTGTTAATTGTTGCCAAATAATTATTATTAATAAATAATAAATAAATAAATAAATTAACGAGATAATTGACAAAGACATTTAAATATAATAATAATTATTGTTCAATTATATTTTACACTCGGCATTGTAAATACTTGTGAAGAAATAAATGAAAGAAGAAATATGCTGATAGTTAATTTTAAATATAAATAATTAAAAGATGAAATTTACTGTCGTTGATTAGATTATCTTCGATGTATCTTACCGTTAATAAAAAACATTCATTTCAAAGTAATGCTTTTAATTAATTTAATTTAATTTAATTACTTCATTTTTTTTAATAATGTTGTCATACTAATATTGTTGACAGTTATTTATTTTTCAACTTTTGTATTTCAGTCTCACAGCCGGGGCGCATTGTTTTTTTCGATTCAGTGTCGCGTAAAAATTTTTCGAGGGCACATGCCGAAATAGAACACAGAAAGCTCGACATTAAGCTATACTGTCCTATCACAAGATAGTTTTTGATGCACGTAGCGAATCAATTAAGCCTGAGTGAGTAAAATAAAACTTTTAATTTCCACTGAAAATTTTGAATAATAAAACAAACTTTGTAATTAGTTTTTAGATTTAACCTTGACATACATTACTTTTCAATTTTCTTCCTCAATTTACCTCCAGTAATTTTTTTTTTGTTTCAAAAAAAATTCATTTTTTTTTTTATTTAAAAAAAAATCCAGAATTTTTTTTTTTTTATTTAAAAAAAAAATCCAGAATTTTTTTTTTTTATTTAAAAAAAAAACCAATAATTTTTTTTTGTGTAAAAAAATCCAGTATTTTTTTTTTATTAAAATAAAATCCAGTATTTTTTTTTTTTTTTTTTTTTAAAAAAAAATTCAATAATTTTTTTTCTTAAAAAAAAAATTCAATAATTTTTTTTCTTAAAATTTTCAGCAATCGATTTCTAGATCTGTTAAGTGATTTCACAGATTACAAGTGCAATAACACACACAAGTAATGCAGCACACTAAAAAGGTGTAGATAACGTTCCAGGCAGGTATCACCGCCTCGCACCTGGACATAATCCGCGCTTGCGTGATCCGGAGGATAGTTTACAACAATTTAAACTTTTTTCCAGTAGACGGTTCGGCTCAGAAGGATAAACACCCACGGGATGGTTTTGAACCGCGTCTCCGACTGCCAGAATTTAAAACAGGTAAATAAAATTATTTACTCAATAATAATTTTTAACCGCGAGGGTAAACAGTTTCTCAATCTGAAAATAAAAATAAATATTTAGTTGTAAAATTATGAGTTGAGAAAATTAGTGATCATCGTGAGATTTACGTAAATTTTTACGCTGATGATTTTAGTTATTTATAAATAAAGCGACCGATGACGATGTGTATCTCCCTCTCCTTCGTTTGCTCGCTTTATTTAACTCAATATATCTATTCTAATCTATTCTCTTTGTCATTTGATTAAAAAGCCTACGTGTACATCCTCGGCAAAGTCGACGCGGTGATAAATTTTGTTCTTCATATATATATATATATATTCTTACATATATAAGAATATAAGTAATAGGTCGCAAGTAATCTTAATCGTATCTTGGTCTACTCGCTTTTGCTGTTTGCTTTTATTTATTTATTTATTTATTTATTTATTTGAAAATTCTTCTCGAGAAATCTCTGAAAAAAATAAATAAATTAATAAATTAAAATCAAATTAGCCGAAGAATTTTTTTTGTTTTGAAAAAATTATTTAAAAAAATTTTCAGATGTTGAAATTTTTTAAAATTATACGTGCAATTTTTTACTTTTAATTTAATTGATAAAAAAAAACAAAAAATTATTAAAAAAAATTTTAATTTGTAAAAAACTTGAAAAATTAAAAGTGCAATTTTTTTAAAATAATTTTTTTGTTCTAATTTAATAAATAAAAATAATACTAAAGTTATCCGACGTTTTTAATATTTTTTTATTTATTAAATAATTAAATAATTTTTACAAATTAAAATTTTTTTTTTATTTTTTAATAATTTTATTAATAAAATTTATAAATAAATAAGTGAAGAAATAAAAAAAAATGGCTAATTAAAAATCTAAAATTAAAATAAAAAATAATGACATTTAAAAAAAAAAATAATAAATGCACCCAGACATTAATTATTAATAATTAATCCAAGTGGATGATGGCTATAATTAACTCCTGAATAAAAGGAGATTTAGCATTAATTTAAGGAGTTGATCTGCAAGTATAAAGCTTGACCTTGGAAGCTCGCACGAAAGGTAGTTTACTCGGCTGTATACATTTAATATACATAAATGTATGTACACACTCGGGAGCATACACCACTCGAGAGTATTATCTTTCACTTTGGCTTGTCACATTACACCCTCGCTTTAATCTCTGGAGACAAGTCAAGCCTCTGCTCCCAGTTTTCAATGTTTGCACACAAGTACGGCTGAAGAAAAAATAATATTTAATTAATAGCGTCAACAAAAGGCTATTTCAGATTCAGATTAATAAAAATTACACGCTTATTACTGACATGACATGTTTTTAAAGAGTGTAATTAAATTTACTGACACGTTCCAGTGCTGCTTCAACCCTTCACCTTGCTCAATCAACGTCGGGTTAATCACGCACGGTATCTAATCATCAAACATTTCCGTGAAGTAATTTATACATCCGAACGAGAAACTCTTGACCTCTTTCTTCTGATTACCCTCAAAAATATTTTTTTTAAATAGTTCAGGATAATTTTTAATTTTAAATTAAATTTAATAATAAAGTTAGCCGACTTTTTTAATTTTTTTTTTAATAATTAAATTAGAACAAAAAAGTTAAATAATTTTTCATTAAAAAAAAAATTGTAAAAATTTTTAGATGTCGGCTAAAATAATTTTCATAATTAAATTATTCTTAAATAAATAATTTTTTTTTTTTAGATAAAAATAATAATTATAATTTTTTAATTTTGATATTATTTTATTTGAACTCCAAAGAGACCAAAATAATGATCATAAAAATTTTTTAATTTTATTTAACAAAAAAATGTATTTTTAAAAAATTATGTCAATTTTTTTTTTTGCCATAATTTATTTGTTAAAAAAAATTCTAAAAATTATCAAATATCTGCTAAATTTATTTTGATTGAAGTTAGCCGTCAGCTGTCAATTTAAAAAATATTTTTTAACGAATAAATTGCAATAAAAAAATTTTTATTAATTTTTACATGTGGAATTAAAAAAAAAAATTTTTTTATAAAAATTTAATTATTCTAAAATTCTAAAAAAAATTTGTAATGTCTGTCAACTTAATTGTCATAAAAAATAGCCTTTACAATTTTTTAAAGAAAAAATAATTAAAATTAATAGTTAGTAAAAAAAAAATTTTTTAAGTCATCATAATTCATGAATTTTCTAGGAACATGTTTTTGTTGAAGAAACTGAAAGTTTGTTATTCTTCTCAGCTTTACATGATTTCGTATTAAATTTAAGCTTACTCCGTATCGATATTCTAAACTTAGCATATTTTTTTCACGAAAAAAAAGTACCCCAGTGAATATCGAATTTAAAAAAAACATTCTCAACTTATCATTCTTATGATTATTAATCAAATAATTCTCATTACTCTGCTCCACTATTAAAATAATCTAATCTTCAGCAAAAAAAAAAAAAAATAATCAAAAAATCCACTTGAAGCAAAAAAAAAAAATAAATAAAAATACTTACTTGACAAAATGACACATCAGAAATCAGAGTTTGCAAAACTACAAGATAGATCCTGTCATGAGAATACCCAGCAATTGATCACCCGGCTATTACTCATTACACTGGTAATTTAAATAATTCCTTGACAATAACTAAACGTGATTTATCCACGGCAGCAGAATACAATAGATAAATAATGTATTGCTTAGATATATAATATATATACAAGTAACTGTAGATAAAATGACTAAAATGAATAAAATGACCATGAATTGTTTGTCGTCAGCAGAATTCAATGATGGAAACAAGTACGACGACCGGACGAAGATGGAGTTCAGTATCTGGCCTAACGCACCATCGGGAGAGCATCATCAACGTCCCGGCCAGAAGTGGTCAAAGACTCCCCACTTATGTCGAGCCCACCACTCATCAAGTAAGTTCAATCTAACTAAATGCAATGCAATAGTAATATCTAAACTGTATTAATATAAAGTTTAGTAAAGCCAAGCTAAAGTTAACGTACTTACACTTATACGTAGATCCTCTGTCTCATAAGTCTATTCGTACACTTACAATTTGCCTCTACTTGATATAATATTATCATTATACTGCTCTTTACATTACATCGTACGATAGACTTTTGACTCTCTACTTGTCGAGTCACGTCAGTCAGCCGGAGTAAGTTTAAGTGTAAGTCTAATACAAGTCCAACCACTTGCTATTACTTTTGTGATAACACCAGTTTAGTCTTCACCATCAACGACTGCAGCTTCAATAAATTCTTCCTTTAATACTGATAAAAAATTTCAGAGGTTAAAAATTTCTTCTTTTAAGTAAATTTTAAGATTTCTTCTTTTTATGCAAGTTCCTTTTTTTTTTTTCATTATATATAAATTTTTTTTTTATCAAAAATTTCTTCTTTGAGTCAATTTTATTTGATTAAAGATTTCTTCTTTTAATTCAAATTAATTTTTTTTATTAGTGCATAAAATAATTGTTTTATTAAAAATTTCTTCTTTCAAATTAAATTAATTTTTTTATCAGTGCATATAATAATTTTTTTCATCAAAAATTTCTTCTCGGCTTGAGTAAATATTTCTTCTTTTTATTCAAGTTAATTTTTTTTTATTTCTTCTTTGAATAAATTTAACATGATCAAAGATTTCTTCTTTTAATTTTTTGTCAGTGTATATTTTTCTTTTCCAAAAATTATTGATTAATTTAAATAAATTAAATTAATGATATTAAAAATCACTGACCTAAAAATTCCAGAAAGTTCATCGTATAATTGAAGAACACAAGATCAAACGCCCCAGCAAGTCTTCATCATCTTCGTGTAACCTTCCAGATTACATCGTCGCGTCTCGCGGCTTTTTCGCGATCCGCGAAACATCCAAGGATTGTTCTCCAATTTCTTCCTACTCTTCACGTCGAAAAACTCATTCGAACGAGTTGCTGGTGAACGGGCGAGAAGACACCAAGGGAAGAATAAACCAAAAGTCTTCCAGCAACTGGGAACGAAGGGCCGAAGATAAATCAAGTTCTAGGTCACGGAGCCTCAAGAATAAATCCGCTAAAGAAGGCAAGTCAATGACTTAATAATTATAATTGGATGGTTAGTTTTAGTTGTTAATTTTTGAAATTCGGAGGTACTGCCAAGTCAAACACTGAAAACGTGTTATTTCCTGAATGTTGACGCCAGGAGTATATTTAGTTGGGTCAGGGCCGGGCGTCATTGATACCACTGACGTTATTTAGTTGTACAACTACAACTGTTGCAGGATTGGGAGCGATTCCACCTGGCAAAATACCCGCCGATGGAATACTGAAGAAATCTACGACGCTGGTTTACAAACCCGGGGATAAAGAAGTTATCAGAGCTCTCAAAAAGACCGGAGTTATCAAAGCGAGCAGTTATCAAAATTTGAGTACCGCTGATGTTAAAAAAGACTCAAAGATTCATTTTAATAATAATAATCCAAGAGCAGTTAAGAAGTCAGTGTCTTTTAGCTCTGATACGAGCTTCGTGGCTAAACGACTGCCCACGCGTAAACCAGCTGTTCATGAAGCCAAAGTTTATCACAAAGGTGTTCTAAGAGGTAAACAAAATTTTTTTTTAATTATTTTTTTTTTTTTTTTTTTTGTACTAAAATAAAAATACTGTTTTAGATATTAAAAACTTGGAATTGCCGTTAAAGAAGCTGGAAATTAGCCGAGAAAATATGAACCAGTTGCTGTTAAAAGCGGCTCGCGAAGCCGATGAACTAGCGCTCAGTGATATTATTTCAAGGATCCAGAGATCCAATTTGGAGCCCATTGATGTGAATCTAACTGACACGAGTGGTCGGGTAATTATTGACAATCAATTAGTGAAAGTAAATATGGATATAGATATAGATTATAGAATATGTTTGAAAAAAGTCAAAAGGCAATTGAAGATTTTTATTAATCCTCGCGTGTGTATGTATTATCAAGTAGAAATCGATACGCAAATTATTATAGTTTCCCCTGTAACTGGTAGTGTTGTAAGCGTCACGCGATCAATTTCACGAGCTGTTACTTTTTTTCCTTGACTTGTGAAGAAATGATAGATAGATCAAATTTAAATCTCTGTTAAAAATTAAATCAACATTTATTATTATTATTATTATTATTATTATTATTATTATTATTATTATTATTATTATTATTATTTTTTTTTTTTTGTAACTATTAGAGTGAAGATTTATTTATAGATTTTTTTTTTTTTCTATAAATATTTGTATATTATTCTCTAGTAATAATTACTTAGACTGGAAAATTTAAATCATGACATTGCACACATGGTCAAACGCCAGACGTCTAAATACCGCTGATTATAAAAACACTTTTAATATTATTCTGAGCTAAATAATGAAGAAAAAAAAAAACTACGGTATAATAAGTTTACTCAAAACAATCGGATTGTTGTAAAAACAATCGTCGGTTTCATTTAAAAGCTTTTTTATTTAAATACCACATATTTGCTGTTAGATTATAATTGTTATGTTTCTATTAACGATCTTTACTCACCTCCTTGTGTCGTTAAAGTTTTACTTTGTGTTTATTTAAATAAATCCAAGATCTTACGGAATGTTGAAGACCTTGACCGTACAATTCCGTAAACTGTAAAGCAACTCCACTAGCCCCGATGTCGCAGATCTATTTGGAAAAATAGTCGATAAATTTTATTCGCTCAATTTGGATTATTTAAATTTGAAATATTAAATTATATCTAACGATTTCTATTTCTTCACAATTTTTTTTTTTTTTTTTTTTCATTTCTTCCCTCCCAATTTTTTTCAATTAAAAATTTTTCTCACATCAGACCGTAAATTTATACATCTTAGGTTTCTTAGAAAATTATTTAATAAAAAAAAATTAATTAATTAATAATGATATAATATTCAATACGTCGTATGAGTATTCAGAGAATCCAGATTAAATATGACCGGAAGATAAACCCCAGAAGAATTATATCATTAAAAAAAAATTTAATACTTAATAGAAGCCCTATATATTATTATATAATTACTATTGTTGTATTCACGCAATAAAATTTTAATTCACTTGTTATTACAGACTGCAATAAGTTACATGGCTGGTAATGGTGCCGGGGAATTATTAGAAATGGTTCTCAATTTTCCTGGAGCAGACGTTGATATTCCAGACAACGAAGGAAACACTCCACTTCATTTCGCTGCTCAAGCTGGTAAATTAATTTAAAAAATTTTTTTTTCCTTAAATAATTTTTTAAATTAATTAATTAAAAAAAATTTTTTTTCCTTAAATAATTTTTTAAATTAATTAATTAAAATTTTTTTTTTTTTCATTAAATAATTCCTAAATTGATTAATTTAATTTTTATTTATTTATTTTATATTAATTAAATTAATTCATAATTTATTTTAATTAATTAAATTATTATTTACTTATTTTTAGGACAAGCAGAGTGTCTAAATATTTTACTTCAAAAATGTACAAACATTCAATTAGACTCAAGAAATATTTTAGGCTTCACTCCGCTGATGAAAGCCGCGCTGCAAGGACGAACCAAGTGCGCCAAAGTTCTTCTCTTTGCAGGTTTTTATTTAATTAAAATAAAATAAATTTTAATTTGTAAAAAAATTTTTTTAATTTAAATAATAATTGTTAATTTATCTAGGAGCTAATCCAACCCTGCGAGACCACGGCAGAGGATATAAAGCGGAGCAATGGGCGCGATTTTGCGGCCGGCATGTGTGTGCTGACGTAATCGAGCGCTTCACGAGGCATCGATTGATGGAAAAGACTTCCTGCCGCTGGGGAAGCGAGCCCGAGCTCGCGGCGAAGGTCCTCCAAGGAAAGGTACCCTTGAACTTTTCCGGTCGTTAATCCTGTCATTAAACTGATTTATTTGCAGGTTCTGCCGGTTCCGGTCGCGTCATCCGGGCTCAAGTCGAAGCTCAAGCGAGTCTTTCGCAATGTTGGTTCTGACAAAAGCTTCTCCTTGGTGTCTCAGCTCACCAATGCTGCGCTCTGTGCCAGCTCGCCTGCGCTTCCCAAGCCTGGAGACACGCCTGTTAAAAATTTTATTAGGCCACTTAATATTCCCCAGCTGAGGTAGAAATCTGGCACTTATTTTTTTTTTTAATTTAAATTTGCAATTATTTGATCATTTTTTTTAACAAAAAAATTTATTCCAAAAATTATTTTTAAAAAAATGACATTGTTAATTTTTTTTTTAATTTCTAAATGTCAATTTTTTTGCCCATAATTTATTTATTTAAATTATAAAGTATTTGATAAATTAATTTTGATTTTTTTTTAAATTAAAATTAGCAGTTACTTGGCAATTTTTTAATTTTGTTTAACAAAAAAATTTATTCCAAAAATTATTTAAAAAAAAAAAAACATTATTAATTTTTTTTTTTATTTCTAAATGCCAATTTTTTTTTTCCATAATTAACTTGTTAAAAAATTTATCAAATATCTGCAAAATAATTTTTTTATAAAGAAATTTTTTTTAATAAAAATCTGATTGACTTTCAGAGTGACTTTAGTCGCGCCGTTGGAGATTGTGGACAAGTGCGAGCTGAATTACGGAGACAAACTAGACGGCTCGAAGAAACCAGCCCGTACGAAGAAGAAAACCAAGTAGCGTCTGAGGAGCTCTTCAGTTGCCATTAACTGCTGTGGAATTGACGGAGCACCAGTATTGAGCGATAAAAGTATAAGTATTCCAGATATACTTGCTCGCGGGCGGGCGAAGGTAAGACGTAAAACGTAAATAAGCGGTTATTTTTCAATAAAAGTGATTTTAATACACGACTCCCGGTGTGTAAAAAATAGTGTGTAAAAAAGACTCTTTCATAATATTTTCTCAGACTCACGACTGACCAACGAAATTACTCAGAGCCGCGCTGTAAATATTTACAATCTTATTATTTTTAGTCACTGAAAAAATATCTAAATATCAAATCAAAATTTATGATAAAACTTAATATTTAACATTTAATTCTTAAATTTTTTCAACGCCGCGAAGAAAAAAAAAATCTAGTAATTTTGTTATTAAATATAAATTATAAACTATATTTAAAATTTAAATAATAATAAATTTACAATATTATAAGTCTATTTAAAATAATTATGAATAAAAAATAATTTTGTAGTGCGCAAAGCGCAGAGTCATTGATTGAAGACTATTGATTTAATGGAAAGACATGATTGAGAAAGACTATATTATTAAAATCATCCGTTCCGACGATTTTTACGTTGCCGTCGGTTCTTTTTGCTCGAGAGGATTTCGTAAGCCTCTTGGATTTCCATGAATCGATTTTGCGCGGCCTTACGCTCTTCCGCAGAGCCCTTTACTTTGTCGGGATGATGTTCTTTGGATAACATTCGCCATTTAGTTGTGATCTCACTTTCTGACGCTGTTTGAGAAAGTTCTAAAACCTAAGACAATTATGTATAAGTATGAATATATATATATATATAAATATAAATATATATTTACATGGAGTTTTGAAATTATAGATTATAAATATTTATAATAAATTATTTTATACATACTTTGTACGCGTTCATTTCTCCACGTAAATCTGACATGTCTACTAACTGTTGCCATGTTGCCCAGAATCCTTGATTCTTCACTTGCTCCCATGTAGCCCATAGAGTTGTCTGAAACCGACAATTTTAATTTATATTTTATTAATTCAGGAATGAAAACTAGTAAGTGTCATGAATTAAAAAAATTTTGTGTCCAGGATACATAACTAAAAGATGACCTTGTATCTTGAAAACTATTGACATTTTTAAAGATATAAGCTCATCCTGGCATTACTCTCTTCGAGACCTTTCATTTGAGTACCCACATAAATTTTTCATATATTTTATATATTTGTATATATAATATATATGTAGATATGAAAAATATATCAAAAATGTCAATAGTTCACAAGACATTTGTTAAATTGCAATGTACTTTCTTAAATATTGACATTTTTAAAAAAATAAGCTCACCCCGATATAATATTCATCGAGACCTTTCATTTGAGTACCCACATGAATTTTTCATATATTTATATATATTATATATATGTATATATGGAAAATATATGAAAAATGCATGTGGGTACTCAAATGAAAGCTCTTGATGAGTGTAACATCGAGATTTGCTTATATTTTTAAAAACGTTAATATTTAAAAAACTATAGTGCAATTTAACAAAATTAATTATTTAATAAACTTACTTTTAAATCCAACCACATCGGAGAAGTAAAAAAATGTTTAACAGCTTCAGATAATTTAATTTCTTCCCCTTCGCTGTCAGTAACAACAGCATTGAAGTAGAAGTAGCTCGTCCAAAGCGCCAAGTACAACGCAAGTGCCAGAGAAAAAGTAATGACCCGTTTTCCCACCGATTTTTTTTCCCGAGGCTTGAGTCTCCATTGTTTGCTGAAAGTGTCGAAGACCAGAGCGTCTACAACGACCATCAAACTCAACCAGGTACTGTCATCGCCGATGTAGTAGAGTGTCGGGTACATCAGGTACGAGCACGCCAGAGTCAGCCAGAGAGACCCTTGCTCTCTACCGATGTTTCCTATCACCCACACACCTGCAATTGTTATTTTTAATTACTCGTTACTCATCAGAGCAAATAGTGCATGCATGTAGGTATCATAAATTATAACTAATGAATATTTATCGTTATCGTAAGAGATAACAATAACTTTATTGCAAAGTAAATGGGTTAGAATGTATATTATTTAATATCTTGTTGAAAATTTACCTAGAGCGACTGCTAGAGGCACAAAGATCATCAGAGGCCGTAAATTGTACCCGTGAATTTCATCCTGAGGAATTGCTGACCAGAGTAACAAACCCCAGAAGTATCCGACTATCAAAGCGCCAATAAATCTTACAGTCGAAAACGTTGGCTGAAAAAAAAAAATATTTTTTTTTTATTGAAGTTTGGAAATAAATCTAGATTATTAAGAGAAAAAGCAGGATTTTGTCTTCAGGATAGTCATGAATTATTGATATAAGCTCATCTCGATGTTACACTCATCAAGACCTTTCATTTGAGTACCCACATCAATTTTTCATATATTTTATATATTTATATATATTACATATATGTATATATGAAAAATATATTAAAAATGCATGTGGGTATTCAAATGAAAGCTCTTGATGAGTGTAACATCGGGATGAGCTTATATTTTTAAAGCCGTCAGTAGTTAAAAAAGTACAGTGCAATTTTACAAAAGTAATTATTTAAAAAATTAAAATTTAGATAATTTTTAGAAATTTTTTAACAAATAAAATATTTAAAAAATTCCATGTTTAGAGGCTCTAAAAAATTTTTAATGGAATTTATTAAAAATAATTTTCTAGATAAAGCTAATTTAAACGTCCTTAGAACTATTTTATTATGACTATAAATTACTCACCTTTTTATTGTGCCTGACTGAAAGCTTGAAGCTTTCAACAAAATGCGGATGATTATTAACATCATCGACGTAGGTAGAAATTCTTAGCAAATCTCTCAACCAACCGATTCCAAAGTACCCTCCTAGAGTAGTTAACCATATAAAAGCATGCGCGTCACGGCCAAGGTACAGGTGGTGTGCTCCAAAAATCCCGCCAAACACCCACCAGAAGTAGGCCCAGAATTTTGATTTTAATTTTTTTTCCGGTATAATAGTTCCGTTTGAATGTACTTTGTTAGTGGTCTCCTTTGTTCCGTTTGTCAGCTCCATTTTAGCTGATAAACTGAAATAAAAATAATTAAATTAAAGTCAGTATTTTTTAATAAATAAAATTTTAAATTTTAATTATTAATATAATAATTTTAACATGAATTTTTAATTAATAAAATTTATTTTTCAGTTCCGTGACCTTGGAAAGGTCTTTAAATATTTTCGACACACTGAAACGTAGTTTTGTCACTGAGAAAAATGACACGTAGTCACGAGTATGTTAAGTCGGCATTTTTAAACTGCATTAAAACTATTGTAAGTAGTATTTGTTAGACCAAATGTTTTATGTCAAATGCACACTCAGGTGATTATATATACATACATATAGTATATAGGAGAGTAGTAAACTGTATCTCACCTCTTGTTACTCTTCACTAGTGGCTAGGCCTCCGTTAAACTACAGCACAGGTAAGTTGCAACCGTAAACACACGTCAGTACCTGAGAAATAACGGGAATATGCCTGACGTGGATTCATTACAGAGGATTCTTTTTCCCTCTCTTCCACCTATTTCTTTAATATGTATTTTCTTCCTTCCATTTACATCGGTTTATATACTCATACCTTGATCTTGACCATGAGCTGTCAAAAGTAGGCCAGTGACTTATAAAACTAAAGTTAGCCGAAGTTTTTTATTTAAAAAATTTTTTTTTAATTATTAAATTAGAACTAAAAAATATTTTTTTTTAATTCCACTTACAGTTTTTTATGAAAATCAATTTAACAGATAATAATTCATTTTTAAAATTTTTTTAACAAATAAATTATGGCAAAAAAAAAATTAGAATAAAAAATTGACATTTAGAAAATTAAAAAATTAAAAAATGCAATTTTTCAGAATTAATTTTTTGGAGCAAATTTATTTAATAAAAAAAAATAAAACAAATGACACTGAAGTTGGCAGATATTAAAAATTATTTTAAAATTTTATAATAATGCAATTATTATAAAAAAAAATTTAATTAAAAAATTCCACATCTGAAAATTAATAAAAATTTTTAGAAGTATTTTTTTATTGTAATTAATTTGTTATTAATATTTTTAAAATTGACAGCTGACGGCTAACTTCAGCATTATTAAAACAATAATAATAGTGACAGCTAACTTTAATGTCACAGTTTTTTAAAAATAAAAATTTTATTTTATTTTTTAGTAAAAAAAAAATTCTAAAAATTTTTAAACGTCGGCTAATTTAATTTTCATCAGTAATTTTAATACTTTATAATTGTTTTACTTACATTTCACTTTTGGTAATTTATTTTCTTCGTCTTTAAAAATTTTCTTCATCATTTCTTCACCTGAAATAATTTATAAAATTATTTATTACTAATTAATAACATGTTTTTTTTTTAAATCACTTTTAGGTTAAGAAATAAAATATAAAATTTTCAATAAACAAAAATTAATTAAAAAAAAAAAAACATTAAAGATGAAATGTAAAAATGTTTGTTAAATGATAATTAATTTTTGTTTATTATTTAAAATCTGTATTACCGGCTGGGAAGAAATAAAAAAAGAACCGAAGACCGAAATAAAAAAAAGATGGCTGTCATAAAAGCACATGAGCCACGAAATGTTGTGATGGGTGGTAAATTAACTTGGTTAAAAGTTTGTTATTTACTTTTTATAAATAATAACGAGTGATAATAATAAATGATGTGTTATGGAAGAATATAATTGTGAAAAAGTTAAATTGCGTCATAAGGAATGGAGAAAGATTGTTAAAAAAGAACGACGTAAACGGGTGAGACGGAAAACCGCTCAGCTGAGAGATGCCGAGGAGAAACAGCTGCAGGTGGCGCTCGAGAGAAGTGCGGGATATTTGAACTGGCTTCTTGAACAGAAATTGTTGCAAGAGGAGAAAGAGAGGAAGGAAGCGGAGGAGTTAGCGGAACAAGAGAAACAATGGCTGGAAAATGAGGTTAGTTTTAGTTTCTTCTTTTTTAATTCGAAATTAATTTAGCAGTTGTTTGATTATTTTTAGAATTTTTGTAACAAATAAATTATGGCAAAAAAAAAATTGACATTTAAAAATTAAAAAAAAAAATAAAAAATGAAATTTTTTTTTAATTATTTTTTGGAGCAAATTTTTTTTGTTAAATAAAATAAAAAAATTATTAAGTGACTGATGAAAATAAATGTAGCACATATTTAATCATTTTTTTAATTTTATAACTAATAAATTATGGCAAAAAAAAATTGACATTTAAAAATTAAAAAAAATTAAAAGTGCAATTTTTTAGCACAAATTGTATTGTTAAATAAAATTAAAAAATAGTCAAGTAACTGCTAACTTTAATGTCATCCTTTAAAATTATAATTAAGTCAGCTGTCAATTTTGTAAATTGTTATAAAAAATAAATTATAATAATTTTAATGCTTTTATAAATTTTTATTGATATTACTGAAGTTGACAGACATTAGAAAATGTTTTTTTAATTTTATAACAATTAAAAAATTATAAAAAAAAAAAAATGTCACATGTGAAAATTAAAAAAATCATTATTGGAAATTTTTTTGAGTATTTTTTTTATTATAATTAATTTATTATAAAAAATAAAAATTGACAGCTGTTTTATTTTTTTAATAATTTAAATGCTAAAAATGATTAATTATGATTACTGTTTTATTAACTAATTATTATAAATAAAATTTTAGGTTAGAGCCCAAAAAGAATGGCAAGAATCTCAAGAGCGCAAAGCTCGCGCCCGAGCGGAACAACAGCGCCAAGAAGAAATAATAAGAAAAGAATTTGAAGAAAAGCAAGAAGCACTAAAGAAAAAGCGTGAAGAAATAAAGCGGCTGCAGGACGAAGAAATTGACCGGCAAGTCCAATTAGAAAAAGAAATAAATGATTACATAGACACTGGAGCAAGAACTCCGGAATATTTGAGGTTAACTAGCGACACGCACCCAACAAAGGAGCCGTGCGTGTTCTTCACCAAAACTGGAGCTTGCAAATATGGCGACGCGTGTTCTAGAAACCACCAAAGAAAATCCCTGACCAAAGTGATCCTGATTCCGGGTTTCTACTCGCACTTTTCGCTGGAAAAAAATTCCAACGAGTATGACACCGACGTGGGACTGGAGTTTGAGTCTTCGGAAACGCGCAAGCACTTTAGAGACTTTTACAGGGACGTAGTACCTGAGTTGGAGAGCTTCGGTAGGATCAGGACTCTCAAGTGTTGCTTCAACAGCGACATCCACCTCAGAGGAAATTTGTACGTCGAGTACGAGACTGAGCGCGAAGCTGCCAGAGCCTGGAGGAAGCTCCGGAGTCGCTGGTACGCTGGAAGGCAAATTAATTGCGAGTTTGCTAATATTGTCTCCTGGAGGAACGCCGTCTGCGGGATGTTCCACTGCCCCAAGGGTCGGGCTTGCAATTTTATCCACGCGTTTAGGAACCCCGGAGACGAGTACGAGATCAAGAGTCCGCCTTGGCGCCCTGTTAGGGCCGACAGGGAGTCCACCAGCAGCCGCAGAGACAGGATGGATCTCCTGGAAGAATCCAGGAGAAGAGAAGACACTCATCGCAACTGGAGGTGGTCCGAGTCTCCGGAAGTCGATGTGGAAGCTATTGGCTTGAAGAAAGAAAAGGAGAGACTGAAATCTAGACGGCGATCTGAAACTCCAGGCTCCAGGTCGGAAAGACATTCTATGGGTAGGAGTTCCAGGAGGGATAAGAAGAAATCTAGAAGACATTCTTCCGAATCTAGGCGTGAATATTCTGCTAAAAAGAAGAAACACTGTGATAAGGATAAAGAAAATGGAGAGTTGAAGGAAAATAAATTGAAGAAGAAATCTAAAGAAGATATAAGAAGAAAATCTAGAGATCAAGGAAAAATTCACAATGGTTGGGACACTACTGATTCAGAGGATAGTTCTTAATAAAATCTAAGTCTTAAATAGTATGTCTAAGTCGATTAGGCCATTGTCAGCCTTATTGTAAATAAATTTTAATTAATTTTATTTTTATAACATTTTTAATATTATTATTCATATATTTAATTGTCAATAAAAATTTGTATATCACGAATGTGGACAAAATAGGATCATAATAATAATTACATTATTATTTCTGCTATTATTATTTTTATTTTTATAATTAGAAATTACAAACTCTACAAAATACTAGTGTAATTTAAAAAAAAAATCTTGTGAAAGTTTTTTCTGAAAACTAGTTAATTATTTGAACTTTTTTTTATTAAAATTAAATTAGCCGACATGTGAAAATTTTAATAAATTTTTTATTGAAAAATTTTTACTTGTAGGTGAAAAATTATAGTTCAAGTTTTTAAAATTTAATTATTAAAAAAAATGTCGGCTAATTTTAGTTTTATTTTTTTAATTATTTAATAGAATAAATGAAATATTTATAAACTAAAACTAAACATCACCTTACTTAAAATAATTTTTTGAGAAACTTTGAAACCTATTTCTTCACGAAGAAAAAAAAATTTCTAAATTAAAAATCTTCCAAATTGAATTAAAAATAACTTAATTTAAATAAAAAAAAATCTAATAAATAAAATAAATCAACTTCTAATTTTCTGAAAGACCCACTGAGGCCGTGTATCGTTGAGTCACCGGAATTCGAATCGCCGCAGCCCAAGCCTTGTTTCAAAGCCGAAACAGCTCCTTCGCGTGCTTTTTCCGAGTACATATTAATGCGTACTTTCATTTTGTCATTTCTCAATAGAATTGGTCGTGCTTCTAAAACTTCCTTGAATAATTTTTAAGTTATTAACTTCAAGACTTTCAAGTATTTTAATTTAGAGGATTTATTAAAATTTAACCAATTAAATAATTGTCTACGAATAAATTAATTTATAAATAGTCAATAAATCTTTCTATCATTGTATATTGATAATTAATAATTTACAAACGAAATCAAAAATTTTGTTCATTACGCATTGATCATGCATACGATTTGCATTACTTGTAGTTGTTAAAAACCCTGATATTCAAGTAAGACTCATAGGTAAACAGGTAAAGAATTAGTCTTTCAAGTGTCAGGTCCCAGGTTCGATTCCCGCGCGTGACTATTCTTTCGGCAACATGCTGGTGTCCATTCCCTTGGCGATAGCTTCTTCCAAATTTTCGTACAAAGTTACGCGCTTTTTTATCTTGTCAGACACCAGGGACATCCCAAAATCAAGGACGTATTGCAGTTTTTTTGGGACATTTATCCCGACGACCACTTTGTGCCTCATTGGAATAGTGCGCTGCAATAAAATAAAAAATTACTCCATCGACTTTCACCTTTTTATCTGTCAAACTTCTAAATATCTAACTAATAAATTCCGTTTCCTAACAATCCGAAATTTTATCACCGAATCTCAAGCCCGGATATTGGAACCGGTTTGTTTATTAATTTGTGTAACATATTCATGGATTATGTGAGTGTCCTTGGTGAGTTGATTAACCAACAACGTAACCAACAAAAGTGAAAGATCTGACATCTCTTTATTTACATAATACTCAATGGTTTTAATTTATCAATGTATTTATAATTAATTTTATTTATTTTACTATGAAATTAAATAAATAATACCGAAGTTAGCGATCAGCTGTCCATTAAAAAAATTATTTTAAAAATGCAATTAAAAGTGACACTTACTTCGCCATTTTTAACAATGCGAACAGCTTCACGCGGTGTAAACAAAGTAATATGCGGGAATCCAACTCCAGCGCCATCTGCGAAGTGTGAAAATCCACGCACTTGATTTTCTTCGTCCTCCATTAATGTTTCGTAAGCAATTCCGTGGATTTTGCACATGTCAACGTTGGTGTATTTGTATGGATCAAAAACTCCTGGAAAAAAAATTATTTAGGCAAAAATATTCAATTAAAATTTTTAAAAAATTTATAACACTAGTCATAAAAATAAATGTAATGAATTTACCAGGTCTGGTAATAATAACCCGTCGGCCATTTGCATCACGGCCCGGTGCAGCAAAAATGTACCTTAAAAGTGAAATAAAAATAATTAATTACTTGTATAAGAAGAAATGTCAACTAAAAACGTACCCAAGTGACAGCAACTCATCCATATTGGGATCGTTGATATCCAAGTTATTAAAAGCTGGGTGATAAACTTGTCTCAGTAACAAATATCTTTCTACAGCTTCCTGAGACATTGGTACGCTGAATTTTTTAACTCTCAAAAATCTAAGAAGAAACTGAGCATCTGAAAGTAATCATTTTATTTATTTATTTATTTATTTATTTAAAGAATTAAATTAATGAATTTTTTTTCTGTTTACAAACTCACCAAGACGGCAATTTTCAATGCGCTCATTCCGCATAATATAATCACGCATTTGTTCCAGAGCAGTGTTACGTCTCGATTCATCTTCTCTCAGTTCCTCCTTGGCGACTTCTTGAGTTTCTTTAGACAGTTTGCAAACGTAAGTATCTGGCTCAGTAACCCATTTGGTACCTTCTCCGAAACCCATTGTTAATCAAGAAATAAACGAGATTTAATGGAATCTAGAAAACTGAAATGCAAGATGACATTAAAGTTAGCAGTCACTTGATTTTTTTTAACAAATAAATATGTTCAAAAAATTATTTTTGAAAAATTGCATTTTTAATTTTTAAAAATTTTTACATGTCAATTTTATTTGTTAAAAATATTCTTAATATTTAAGGGATCTACAAAAACCCTTTTTCATTATATATGTCTAGATGTTATATGTTATGTCAAGGAAACAAAGAAAGTGATGTAGGTCAACGTCGCCGGACCAACTGCTCACTTTCACTTTCCCTGGGTCAATGTGACCTCGAAAAATTTTTTTATCCTTTCTGGTAGGTGTCTAATTAATATTATAAATATACATAAAAAATTTATATATTGTATTTTATATTTTACAGACTGACCGAAGTCAAGCGAAGTGTTACATATCAAATATTACATCAAATTACGTCCAAGAAGAAAGGAAAACCTTGAAAGAAATTAAAAAATAATAACTTGTAATAATCTAACGTAATATTTACAGAGTCGAATGATATAACATGCAATGGATAATATAATGTACGCGTAATATCTCGCTCCGGAGTAATGTTATGCTGCATGGAGGCAGAGATGGAGATGTGGAAGAAATAAACGGTTTAACTCGTATTAGCTCTTTCGTAATAACTTTCTCCAGTTATATAACAATTATATGTCGAGTGGATATGAAGTATGGGTTGTTCACCCATCTTTCTTCTCTGAGTCACTGGGCCTTTGGTTTCCTTTGGTTTATCTCTTACGAGAGGTATAAACTATTGATATTACTGTAATAACTACTTTTTTACTGAAATTAGATAGTTGTTAATAACTCATTTCAGCTAATCACACTTGTTTTATATAGGTCATGTTTACCTTTTCTTCCGGATTGCTTTATTATTCATTAAAGTCTCTTTATGACCGCGCAAAAATTTTTTAATAATTTAAAATTTATATTTAATAGAAGATATTTAAAATTTATAATTTTTTACAAAATTTATTATTATTATTGAACAATATTTGTAAGTTTATAAATTTTTATTGTAAGTAATTGATTTTTAATTATTAAATTTTTTTATAAAAAATTCTTCTATATTACAAAATCCGTCAAAAATTTTAAATATCTTCAATTAAATAATTTTTATATCAACTTTTTAATTATTAAAAAATTTTTGCATGGTCAAAATTTATTTAAAAGAAGATTTGTAAGTTTACAAATTTTTATTGCAAGTAATTTATTGTTATTTGTTGTTAATTATTAAATCATAATAGGAAGTTAAATTTTTCAGGCAATTAAAAGAAAACAAACAAACAAAAAAAGAAAACTAAATTCTTGGAAGAATAACAAGTTTAAAAAAAAAAAATAAATTCTGGTTATCCTTGGGATGAAATTTGAATGCCAAAAAACTATCTCCAGCGGCCTTTTACTAGTCCAGAATAAATGTTAATTAGAAAAACTATCCTTGACAAATAAATAAAATAAATAAAATGATGAAATCATCAAGTTCAACTGGTAATGCTTGTATTGCATTATTATTATTATTATTATTATTATTATTATTATTATTATTATTATTATATTGCTTATATTTCATTATTCGTCAGCAATTTGTATTCAAGAGGGCTCAAGTTTTAAGATGACACCTGATAAATGCGGAATATTAGTAAAGTGTATTAATATTTAACTGATGACCAGGCTGAGGGTAACTTGACCCCGACACGCATTAACGAATTTGAATTGTAATGCGTTCTCCTTAGGAATATTATTGACGTATGTTATTAGTGATCTATAGTTTTTTTTTTTTTTTTTTTTTTTTTTTTAAATAA